>VUQG01045753.1:8661-20553 GCA_015106755.1 Etia nguti
GATGCCACTTGCTGATACCATCATGCCTCAGCCAAGTACTCTTTAAAAATAGTTTCCTGACTGTCTTTTTTTTTTTCTTCATTCTGTCCTTTTTTTGCTCGGGTTTGATTTTTGCCTTGTCGACGTTGTCACTGTGAACATTTTTCTCTCCTCCTTTTGTGTCTTTTGGATTTCAGGTTTTTATAAAATGGTTTCTTGTATGGATAGGTGTAATGTTTTTTAAATTGTGTAATTTCTATTGTTGAAATGTGATGTACATGTGTTTAAGTAAAATCAAATATGGTACCTTAACAGTGTGCGGCTTTTTAGTGCAGTACCTGCTTCAGGCTTTAGGTGACATCACATTTGTGCCTACTATATCGGCTGGCCACAAATAATATGTATTATATAATGTTATTTATTTATTTATTTTTTAATTTAATTTGACTTTAAAGCATCTTGATCACATGCATAAGTAATTGTAGTTTATTATTCCATTTAAAAAGCAGTAGAGTACCACTACGTGTTATCTAGCACTCCAATGAATACCGTAGAACTTGTAATGAAAGAACTGTAAAAGAATTGCATTTTTAATCTAAATTGTTTTTAATGCATGCACATTATTGTACATATTCATGAATACCTTCTGTTAATTTTCTTCATCTACTGACTCAAAGTAGTTGAGTAATAAAACTCAAATATAATCTTTAATTTAAAAATATACAAGGATAAACTAATTTAATTGCTAAGACTTAGATTTTACTTTTATTACATTTGTATTACTTTCATATGAGTCATTCATGTTGTTAATTTTAATTTGTTTTTTTGCGATATACATTTTTAAAATAAAATTTAAATCGAACAAAATCATAGATGGTAAATGGAAATTGTTCAGAAACAGGGTTCAGCTAGCTTTTGACTACAACCCCCAGAACGCCACCTAAGATTCCGTCATAGTCTTTAAACCAATAGTGACGTATCTTTGAGTCATGTGACATGCAGCGCAGCAGATTTGAATTATTTGTGAAATTGTGTGCTTCTGCGTCGCTGTTTGAATGCGAAGCAGAAAAGATTTTTGAGGTTTCGGGGGAAATAGAGGTTTGTATTTTAACTCGAATAAAACATTTTCTTCATGGAAGTTGTTGGACCATAAAATCATCCAAAATGAATCTTTAAATTGTGAGTTTTACCCTCGTGTCCGTTACTGTTTGACATAGGCGGAGTGCTAAAAAGCTAACGTTAAAGTTAGCATGCTAAATAAAATGTTCGTTTCTAAATTCGCTGGTTTCAGTGTTGGTGTAAAGTTGAATGTTTTTAGATTATTGTGATAGTAAACCTGCACGTCTGATCTGATTTCAGAGACGAACAAGCTTCCGGATGGACTGTCGAGCTAACAGCGGTGAGTAAGCATTCAGTGACCGATGTTTATATCGTGTTTTTAAGCCATTCATCACTAATCACTTTGATTGTGTCTCAGCAGATGTGTTCTTTCTGCCTGACGAGAAGTTTGACTTTGATGTTTCTCTGTCACCTGCCAGGTAAAAATCAAACGAGAGTTTCTATCGAGGTCCTGCCAGGAGTTCAGTCAGGCACTGACACACGCGCTTCTATTTTATTTCCGCATTTAAATTTCCACAGTATCCTCTGATTGTCTGGCTACCAACATGCAGAAGACGTGTTTGACATATGATCTTGCACTAATAAGGTTTACATGCAGGATTTGATCTGCAGCACACCTCTGTGTTACAGTAAAGGTTTTTTATAGTTGACTAAAACTAGGTTTTGGGGGGTAAAACACTTCTGTTGACTGAAATTAACAGGAAATGTCCCAAGTTTTAGTCTTTGTCTGTGATTCGGTGACTTAGTGTAAAAGTTTATCAAAATAAGGATGTCTACATGACATAAAAAGCTTGCATTGTAATTTATATTCAGAACTCTATAAATATTGCCTCTGACCAACTCCGCCCCATATATTAATAATAAAAGTATCTATAATAACAGAGAATATATAAGCTAATGAAAACTAAACTGAAATGAGCAAAGCCACACAAAAAGTCAAATTGACAAATAAAGTAATAAACTATTAACAAGAATATAAAACAACCATTAAAACTGTTGAACAATATAAAATTAGTAAAACAACATGAATCCCATTAGTTCTGTTTTCTTTAAGTGTAAATAATTTTAAGTGAATTTCAAAAACTTTTGCAAAACTCTGAACATCCTGAGGTATCTAAAGAAAAGTCGGTTTTACCCCTCAACTGTAAAATGCGGATGGGTATTGTCGTCACCCTGCTGGCCGGGCAGGCTGGCAGTTGACGTGGACACACAAGTTTCTTCAAGGATACCCTCAATACCATCATTCATTTTAGATTTAAGTTCTGTAATGTATCATATAGATCTTGAGTTATTGGTTTAAAAAAAAAAATCCCTCTAAAGTTTGTCTGGGCGTGTGATTTCTAACTCAAACTACTTTAGTGCATAACATATCTTAATAATTTCAAGCAAAATAAGTTTTCTTACTTTGGTTTTGCCTTCATAGCTTCAAAATTAAGTTTGGTTATAACTTTTTCTCTTCTTTTGTCATGTCGTCATGAAACGGTTTCTCCACATCGCTCTTGCTTTATTTTAAGAAATGCTTTATTATTTTTAAAACTGCGTGTAGTCAGCTCCTTGATTTTTAAAGTTTAATTGCTGTGAACTGTTTGTTCCTCTTGCTGTGAGTTATGCACTAATGTCCTTGTGCTCTGCAGCTCTAGAGGTGATGAAGATGAAGATGAGGTGTTTGTTGGTCCAGTCAGTCATAAGGAGAAGTGTGTTTCTGTTAATGTGGCGTCTCCCCTCGAGAACCATAGCATGACCTGGAGCCCGCTGACTGGAGAACAGCTGGAGGCTGTGTGTCAGGAAGCCCACAGACTAGCAAGTCAGCTGCAGAGCACTGTGCCACACGATGAGAACAGAGACACCACCAGTGTGACCATGGACACCACGACCGAGCAAGAGGAGTTTGTCCAGGATGCTGAGACCACGCTTGGTCTCCTGGCTCAGACCGCCAGTGGACTCAACCCAAACAAACGACAGACCTTCTGTGTGCAGGACAGTCCACTGAAGCAGCTGCCGCCCGTCATCCAGCGTCAACTGCAGAGAGGCAGCAGATCCAGCATCACTTCATCTATCCGCCCCACTGTCACCCCAGCATCATCTACCCGCCCTACTTCAAAAAGCCGACTCAGCACCTGCAGCCCTGTGATCCAAGCCAAAGCTCTGCCCAGGACTGCACTGCGAGGGAAATCTGCACTAGGTGTTGCCGTTGTGCTGCCAAGCAAACCAACCATCCCAGTGACTTCCTGTTCAACCAACAAGAGCAGAGTGGAAAAGACCAAACTGCAACCACCCAACAGAGTAAGATTCAAGTTTTGAATTCACCCAGTATCAGTGTATAAAAATAGCCACAGGCTTAGGGCTGTTTTCTGAAAGCAGCCTTTGACAAATACCTAATAGACTTTCTCTGAATCGGTCTTCTCCAAACCAGCCTCTCCTCACACACTTCCACTACATTTGCATGGTGGTGTGGAGGCGTGTCACATTAAAGGCTTCTCTGTATAGCTTTGGCTCTGAGAAGACGGTGGCGTTTCTGGATCATGTCTTCATACGTATTCTTCTTGGCATGATGGAACTTTGGATTTGGGACAGCAAATGGTTCCATGATTTCTGGAAGTGTTCCTGAGCCCGTGCTCAATCATGGCTATTTTGGGTATTTTTAATGCAGCGCTGCCCAAAGAATACAAGCAGTATTTTTTTATTTATTTTTTTTCTGCCTTATTCCTTGCATGGAAAATGTTTATGATTGATATCTTTGTTAAACATACTATTAAAAAGCAAAATTTAAAAAAAGGAAAGAATGAATAAAAGTGGAGCTTTTTGGAAATACTGTAAACATTTACAATGAATTTAACTAAAGTGGTTAAGGTGCGTTTTCAAATAAGTACTTGACATTTTAATACTCTAAGATGCTAACTGAACGCTCCTGTTCCTGTTTTAAAAAGCTCGTTTCTATATTTATACATAACCTTTGTTTTAAAGAAACCATTCAATAGATGCAAGTGTGACGTTAGAGTTACATAACAGATTAATATAAATTTGTATTAAACCAGTTCATAAAGTGATCCTTCCTAGAAAAACCTACAATCTTCTTAAGACTTATTAAAGTAGTAAAATAAATAGATGAAACAGATTCCTAACCAGGCAGCAAATGTAATAAAATAAACAGAAACACAAACGGAACTGACTTTATATGAGCTGTTCATTTTTTTTCCTCTTTTTTTAAACTTTTTTATTTTGTGTGTAGATAGTTTGGCAAGAAGTTGTTGGCTTGAAAGCACACCAATAACAGATTACTGATCATCTGTCACCTATTAACTGTTTCAGGCAGTGGGCAGTTGGAGGCGAAGCCCGTCATCTTGTCCCCCTACCAGGGCAGAGTCCTCTGAGGATTTGCTCTCCGATTCAGCGAGTGTGACCTCCGACATCAGCGATACCTCCCTCAATTCCAGTCTATTGGGAAAACGCACACTGCCTCACCCAACCAAGGTTTCTGATTGGGAAAAACATTTGGTTTGCATTGACTGATATTTATCTGCTGACTTTATTTCTCACTTTGTAAATAAGGTTAACAAAAACAATAATTATGGAGCTGAAGTGCTTTGGTAGGAGTTATGTAGAAGCATCTGAGTCTACAGTAAACAAGAGTTCAAGCTTTTTATATTTCTCCCCTTTTTTATACTATATTATTTTTAACTATGAATTATTAAAAGAACAGTGTGAAATCTCACCTCTAGATGTCTGTAGATTGCATTTAAATGAATTTTGTTTGCTGTCAGCTTACCTCTGCTGTCAATGTGTCCATGTCTATTTACTCTGGAGGAGGCCATAAATAGTATAGTAATACTGCAACACCTCAGCAATACTGAGGTGAGTTTTTGAGGTAATCCTGAACTTCGAGGAGAGCCTTGACTTCAGTTTAGGAGAAGATGATGAGGTGGAAATAAGAGAGGAGAAGAGAGCAGGGGAGGAGGAGAAGAAAGACATAGTGAGAAAGTGATTATCCACATTTACAAATGTTAAATTGTCAGATATTGCAAAAGATCCATTTGTGATTTTTAAACTAAAAGTAACTTATACGGCGTCTGGCCACATACATAAAACACAATTAGGAGGAACAGTGATGTCCACCTCATCCACTGTAGTCATGATGGCATGACAATATGGCAGCTTCCACAAACCAGTTCCCCCGCCTCTATATTTTTAATGCATTAATACTATGTTTATGTGAACACATCAGTTTGTTTGAAAACTTAATTAAAATAACATTGCTGTAATTATTAACAGGACTTTTTTATGGTTGAGAATTATCGTAGGTCACTTTTAATAATTTTAAGGAAAGACCTTTATAATACAAACCCATTGCAATGTCTGTAGTAGGCAAACAAATGTTAGGTCTGACCCATGGGCTACATATAAAAGATAGACATAGATAAATATGTAAAATCACTCATTTGTTTTGGTCATGATTGTGTTTACTTCCAGCAGAGTGGAGTGAGGAACCTGTCAGGTGGGAAAGCACAGCCTCTTCAGACCAGGAGAAAGAACACGTCCTCATCATCCTCATCTGTATCCAGCTTCAACTCGAGCATCTCTCTTTCCCCAGCTAAAGGTATGCTCACTGCGAAATGCTAACAGGAGCTACATGCTAGTTCATTTAAAAAAAAAAATAGAATACTGTGAGAGCTCATTTTTCCTCTAGTTTAATTCAAAAGGCTAAGCTTTAATATTTGTTTTAATTTTGATTATTAGCTCATGAAAATCAGAAATCATCTAAAATTATTAGATGTTTATTATTATTATTATTATTATTATTATTAATAAGCTTAATAGAAAAAAAAAAGATTTTGAATCAGTCTGTGATGTGGAGGCTTTGGTGAAGCCCAGGCTTCTATTGTATTAGCCTTAAGCTTGTCTGAAGTTTTGGGCTGACCGTTTCTCATCCTCTTGAAAATATCTCATAGACAGTCTGAGGTATTGTCGCAAGGAAGTTCAGGCTCCATCTATTGGTAGTTTTAGCACTGTGTGTAGGTCCTGCTGGAAGGAATATCTCCATAAAGCTTGTTATCAGATGGAAGCATGAATTACTCTAAAATCCCCTGAATTGGTATTGTAGTCAGTAGAACACAGTGCACCAATACTAAAACAGAGAGACTGCAGAAAGTTAACATTTGATTTCAGACAACTTGCACTCTGAGTTTACATGTTGTGGGTACATCTGAATGCAGCATTTGAAGTAGGATGAGTGTCTTAAATAGGCTTGTGGAAGGATCTCCTCTAGGTCAGAGTAAATGGCAATGTAAACGCGTAAGATGTTCTCTGCAATGTTCCAACTAGCTTACCGTAGATTGGTTCTGGTTGGTAGCCTGAAAATGAATTGATCTCTGGCCTGGATGAGTGCAAAGGTTTTATTTGGATGATAGTTTAAAGATTTACTGTACAGCTAAATCTTTAAATAATATCTATCCCGCTTTCACCATCTGCTGCTGCTCTCAGGCAAGGTGAAGTCTACTCTGAACAGGAGTCTGAGCAGCTCCACTGGCCCAGCACCCCGCAACGTGAACAGCCTCAGCAGGCCACGCAGGTCCACCATCTACAGTGCTGCAGAGTCTGTGTCCTCCACTGCTGCTGGCCGCCGCTCGATATCCACACAAGCCAAGAAGCTGTCTGAGGCAGAGAGTGGCAAAGATGCCAAATATACTCCTCACAAAAGAGCTGAAGCCACGCCCCCCAAAAGACCTGCCTCCAACCTCACCTCCACAAGTCGGATGCAGAGCGGACCGAAGGCCAAATCTAAACCTGAGGCGGTGGTCCTACCTACACCCACCACAGGAGGCAAAGGAGTTTGCCATGCAAATGGTGAGAAAGTGATGATTAACTCTGAGATGCGCGGACATGTTCACACTAAAAATTACAAATAATGAACTAACATCTAACTCGGATTTCAGTGCTCATAAATTTGTAAAGTGAAACTGATTTTCTGTCTCGGGGTAAAAAAAAAAAAAAAAAATCCAGTTTTAGTTTTGTTTAGGTTTTTTTTGTCTTCCCTTTTTGACGGCTTTTACTCGGCTACCATTGTTAATGTGAACTTCTTTTCTTCAGTGGTGACACCGATGGATCAGCGTGCTTTCAGTGGCAGTATAAATAGTTACATGGCTTTGGTGATGTCGCTTAGCATTTGCAGCAACCAGTGTAGTGACTATAAACCAGGCTTTAAAAGGGCTTCTTCCTTTCCAAGTGCTACTTGGAGGGGATTCACTGATTGATGTGGTTTTCTCTTTAATTTTGTCAGGAGTTTGCCTTGCAATAATAACGTGCCTTGAGAAAACTGTTAATTTGAGTTCATATCTTTTGGGTCAAATGAAAGCAAGTTTTTCAGCTTCAGTTTTTGACACTCTGACACGTCTGTCTCACTGTCTTTGTTTTGTCTTCAGATGTCTCAAAGGTGTTGAAGCCAAAGAGGCTGATGTCACTTAACGGCATGGACAGGTAGATAGCAGTACATGTATAATTCCTGATCGTGATAAATCTCTGCTGGGTTCTTTGTTCCTTCAGTCTTGGATCGAGTGGTTGTTGGAGCTAAATCTTACCTGACAGATCAGTGATACTGTAAACTCCTTCTTTTAGTCTTCCTCAAAAGCCATCTGCTGGTCCGCTAACACCCTCTGCTATCAACTGCAAGTCACTGCAGATGAAGCCACGGCGCCCCTCTGCCCTCCCCACTCCAGTTAGAAGCAAGGCTTCACTCATTCCCTCTCCAACGCCCAAACCTCCAGCCATCTCTCACTCTGTCCCCACCTCATATACCAAGCAGCGCAGCTGTAGGTAAGATGCTAGAAGCTGCCTTCCAACTGGTCCTTTGCAGATCACCTGGTTGCTCCTTTGACTTCACATGCAGGTGTATCATACTTTTGTGTGTGTGTGCGTGTGTGTGTGTGTGTGTGTGTGTGTGTGTAGCCCCACCCCCACACACGCACAGGAGGAGGAGGAGGAGCTTGTTGATGCACCTGAAATTCAGCCCTTCTGTCTAGAGGATGACCCCTCTACCACCACACCTTCTAACAGCCAACAGACTGACCAATCAGAGCCCATGGATCCTGGAGCACAGATTCTGGATGAATCAGTGCCCAATGAAAACCTGATTGAACTGGAACTTAAAGAGGACAGCAAGACACAGGAGGTCAGAGGTCACACAGTATACACCATCATAATGCACCAGCTACAATCAGGGAAAAATATTTGAACTCCTGCTGATTTCGTAAGTTTCCCCACTAACAAACAAAAGATCATGTAATTTCAATGGTAGGTTTATTTGAACAGTGAGAGACAGAGCAATAACAAAAAAATCCAGAAAAGTGTATTTCCCAAAAATTAATTAGCATTTTCATGAAGGACATAAGTATTTGATCCCTTTGCAAAACACACTTTAGTACTTGATGGCAAACCTTTGTTATCAATCATAGAGGTCAGACCTGTTTTTTTACTTGGCCACAAGTTTTGCACACATCTCAGGGGGGATTTTGTCCCACTCCTCTTTGCAGATTCTCTCCAAGTCATTAATGTTTCGTGGCTGATGTTTGGCAACTGGAACCTTCAGCTACCTCCATAGATTTTCTATGGGATTAAGGTCTGGAGACTGACTAGGCCACTCCAAGACCTTAATATGCTTCTTCTTTAGCCAATGTTTCCTCCCCATCTTTAGGTTGCAGTGCATAACAGGAACAAGCACTGGTACTCTGGTTATATCACCATATGGGATCAAAGGGTTATACTACACAAGTCTCCTTTTTACTTTAAAACCAGGTAATCTTCTAGTATCGACTCCTTTGAGGTTAAAATTATTTGGAGCTTGACAGATGACCAGATGATTCAGATGCTCTGTAGCTGTATAACTTGCTTCATCGTGGTTTAGAAAACATCTTAATTATAATGAATTGTTGCCACACACTCAAAGTACAAGTTCATTTGCTGTCCAGAGTCAAACTCCTGCATCATCACTTGTTCAGTCTGATCTGCTGGAGCTTCAGAACAACTTCAAAGGTGATCATCGCACACTCTGTTTCTTCCTCAGGTTCTCCTCTTGGATCTTCCACCACCCACTCTGCCTCCTCAAGAGAAGCTGCTCATTGACTTGACCAACACCCCTGACCTGATCAGGACCAATAATAAGACTTGCAATGCAACTCAGGTAACTTTCACCTCACCTGGGGATATCCTCCAAAGACCTTTTTAGAATCAGTCTATTTAAATCTGTTCATTTACCCAATCAAGAATTATTGGGATATTTTAATTGGAATTTTAAGAGAATAGTTAATGGTGCTTTCAGTTATTGTTTGAACACTCACTTTTTATAAAAATTACCAAAAATCCACAACAGTGGATTATAGTCCATTACTAGATTAGTGAAGTTGGCAATATGTGAACCTCTCACTGACCATTATTAATTTTATAACCTGTGAGTACTGGTATGCCACACACCTGTTAACTGAAATACAAAATAATTTGTTCTCACCAAATTTTCTCTCCTAAACTGAAGAACAAATTGATGACCTGTACCACACAGCAGACTCAATTATTTTTGAGAGAATTCCTGTAATGGCTACTTTCACCTGCCCTTACCTTCACCTGTCAAGTGACTGTGTTAACCACTACACCACTGGAAGTCCCAGCAATAATGCTCCAAAACACACAGATAAATTAAGAGAGGCCCAGTTGAGTGACTACAGCTGGTGAAGGTGAAGAAATGTATTGGCTACAGGTACCTTTTAAGACCATCTATCGATCAAAGCAGCCATGCCTTCAGTCCAATATCCAGGAAAGACAAACTCCACTAGATTTTTAGTTTTTGAATATGTAGTATTTCAGTGAGTTTGTGTTTCACTGGGAAGCTGTGAGGCAGTTTGTGTTCCTTTGGTGCTTCAGGTTTCAGTAACCTTGTACACAAAGCAGCTCTGTAACTGTGCATTTGTTGTTTCCAGCTGATTGATTTGATCTCTCCGCTTATCAAGTGGAGTCCTGAGGACAAGACTGAGAACAATGCTCCCCTCATCAACCTGTCCTTCTGATCGTCATCCTCCTTAAGTTCTGGATCTGTACACATTACTGGACCACCACCTTTCTGTCTTCAGAAACTCTAATAATCCAGCTGATTCTGAGTTTTTAATCAGTGGAGTCTTTCCTACAGTGGAGTACACAAACATAAATGTTTGACATAAAATATTCTGAAATTGCTCAAGTGTCTCTACAACTAATTGTACTTTTATTTCTCTTGATTTTTCTTCTTATTGTTTGAATAAATCTTGTTAATGATGTTGTAAACTTTCAAGTGATCCTATCTTTCCGAAGTTCACTTGAAGAACAAATATTTATATAATATCAGTAGATAATGATATAGATCAACTTTACTATGTGTTCAAAGTCAAAGGTGTACTGCAGAATAAGGACCTGTCAGCTGACTGGCAGAACATGGCTTTAGATACAAAAACAGGACAGTTTCATCATCAGTGAGGGTGAATTCTTTGAAGTGACAAAAGATTTCACTCGACGGAGACCTGGAGACCTATGAAAGAGAGGTGTATATACCATTCTGCAATGCAGGGAATAATTTTAAAGTCCCTTCAATATTCACACACTATCAAAAGTCACTGGCCTTACCTGGTGTTTTATGTAAAAGTCAGACAGCGTCTGAAGAAGGTTAAAAGGTGTTTGTGTATGAGAAAGAAATTAATCTCACTCATCTTTACTGCCTTGATTACTGCTTTGCAGTGATGAAACCTGGGTTTCTGAAGAGTTTTTGCAACAATTACAAGGCAATAATTGTAGTTTGTTATTATAATGGAGAACTGTGACTGTATCAAGATTCAGGGTGTGGATGCAGTTTTGAAAGTCTAAGAGATGATGAATAATTTCACAACAAAAAGAAGAACAGGAAGTTCCAATGAAAACATCTATTGGAAGGTCAAAAAGTCAAAAGTTGATTTATCTAAGAAATGATGTAAACTGCAGTGTGACTCGGGAGGTGCCACGCTGCAGTTTAACCTATAAGCCCAATTGTACATGAGCCACAGCACTTGCAGGTAGAAGTGTGGAGAGCAAAGGACTACAACCTCAAGATGGACAGAGAAATTGCACTTGAAGCTTTGGGTGCAATTTGCAATGCCCAAATCACTTCTGTTCAAAAACAAAGAGCAGAAGCTCACGGTGGAGCTTTCCTAAGAGCAAGCTTACCCCGCTCAGCAGCACCAACGCTGTCTGTAAACAGTCTCATGTGTGCAGTCGCAGATGGAGATCAATTTGGTAAGTATTGTAATATTATAAACTTTAGTTAAGACTTGTGCTGAATTTCATTCCTAAAAAAAGCAGCGAGAGTTCTCAATTTTTTTGTAGCAGTATATTGTATTTGAGTATAAGACTACAGACTCAGGATGTAGTTTCCAAAGCTCAAAGAATTTTGACAACAATGTTGCAGTTTGGTTTGCAAAGAGCGAGAAAAAATCCAGTGAAAGAGCAGCATTTCTTTTCTTCTTCTGTTAGTGGTCAGAAGGTTTATTCAGACCCTAATCTCAGCTGTCTTTCTAAACTTACAGCCCAGTGTCAAGAAACAACTTTGCCAGAATTCAACGTGTTCTGCAAGATGGTGAAGTCAAACAGAAACGTAATGGCTACAGCTTCCTTTTAAGACCATCTAAAAACGTTTTAGATGAGGGGTTTTTGAATATGTAGTATTTCAGCAGATTTGTGTTTCACTGGGAAGCTGTGAGGCAGTTTGTGTTCCTTTGGTGCTTCAGGTTTCAGTAACCTTGTACACAAAGC
>VUQG01045753.1:20573-31006 GCA_015106755.1 Etia nguti
TTTAATCAGTGGAGTCTTTCCTACAGTGGAGTACACAAACATAAATGTTTGACATAAAATATTCTGAAATTGCTCAAGTGTCTCTACAACTAATTGTACTTTTATTTCTATTGATTTTGCTGCTTGTTTGAATAAATCTTGTTAATGATGTTGTAAACACTCAAGTGATCCTATCTTTCCAAAGTTCACTTGAAGAACAAATATATAATATCAGCAGATTATAGATCAATTTTACTATGTGTTCAAAGTTAAAGGTGTACTTCAGAACAAGGACCTGTCAGCTGACTGGCAGAACATGGCTTTAGATACAAAAACAGGACAGTTTCTTCATCAGTGAGGATGAATTCTTTGAAGTGACAAAGATTTCACTCGACTGAGACTTGGGGACCTATGAAAGAGAGGTGTATAAATATATAAGTCCCTTCAATAACTGGTCTTACCTGGTGTTTTATGTAAAAATCTGAAACGTCTGAAGGTTTGAAAGAGGAAATTAATCTCACTCACCTTTACTGAAACAAAAAGTGACTTCCTGCCTTTATTCAAAATGGCTGTATACATTTTTTGCAAACTTACACAAAAAGGTAATTTAAGGTGTTTTTTCCTTCATATGGAATAGAATTGTTAATTTTGTTTTAGTACATTAAAACTACGGTGCATGTAGAAATACAGATAATGTATTTATTAAAGTGGCATTAAAATATTCTTTTTCCCAGGGTAAACTAATATTCTTAGTTAACTAAGTCCAAATTCTCACAATTACCAGCCAGGTAGCAGTTGAGTCTATGGCAGAGGAGTTTATTCTACCCCTTACACCAGAAAAGACATCAAATTTGCCAAAATCTTCACACTCACAAAGAATGGGAAGAGCTACCGAGATGTTAAAAAAAAAAAACGTTTTGTGCCTTTAAAAGAACAAAACTGGACTGTGGAATATCAAAACTGCTACAAGCTTTAATCATGATAAAGGGTGGTTATGTCGATCAGCATTGGTTATGCTTGCCCTATTATGTTTTAATTGCAGTAAAAGATTGTGTTTGTGTGTAGATATTCCAAGTTTTTAAAATCCCTTTTTTCTCTTTAAGAGTTTGCAGGTCCTAGCTACATTCACCCAAAATCATCTTAGACATTACCGAGTTACCTGAGTATCACATGCAAGTTCATAGTCACAAAGACCAAATATGACATTAATACGCTAAAAATACAAAACATAGGCCCTATCATATTGTGCACTCCTCAAGTCACCAGTTTATTATTGAATTACATAATTAAATAATTCATAATTTTAATATGTGACAACCTGACTGATAGTTTTATACATTCTAAGATTTTTTACTTATTGTGTAATGGCTTGGCTATAAACATAAATTCCACTTAGGATGATAGACAACATTTTGGATAAAGATGAGTGCATTGGTATAGTCTTAAAAAACGTATTAAATTCATTCATTTGGAGGCAGATCACAACAACAATCACCTCACGGTGCTTTAACAATCCTGTGATACAGAGAAACACCCAAAAATCAAACAAATTGCTATGAGCAAGCAGTTGATGACAGTGGGAAGAAAAAACCCTTTTAACAGGAAGAAACCTCCAGCTGAACCAGGCTCATGGAGGCCAAGCATGCTGTGACCAGTTGGGGGTGAGTGAGGAAGACCGAACTAAAGACACGCTGTAGAAATTAGCCAGAAATCAATAGTAACTAATTATCACTACTTATTGTAATTCACTATACTTGTTGGCCCTTTTGCCTTCACTCTGCGGTCCATCTCCTCCCAAACCATCTCGATTGGATTTAGATCAGGTGACTGTGGAGGCCATCTGGCGCAGCACTCCATCACTCTCCTTCTTGGTCAAATAGCCCTTACACAGCCTGGAGGTGTGTTTGGGGTCATTGTCCTGTTGAAAAATAAATGATGTTCCAACTAAACCAAGCCAGATGGGATGGCATGTCGCTGCAGGATCCATTTTGTCCATAAATTCCTGATTCACACAGTCTCCTCTGAACAGTTGATCTAAAGATGTGTCTGCTACTGGAACTTGTGTGGCATTTATCTGGGCTCTAATCTGAGGTGCTGTTAACTTGCGATTTCTAATCGGGGTGACTCAGATGAATTTATCCTCAGCAGGAGAGGTGACTCTTGGTCCTTTCCTGTTGTGGTCCTCATGTGAGCCAGTTTCATCGTAGCGCTTGATGGTTTTTGTGACTACACTTGGGGACAGATGACCTTCATTTCTTAAAGTAATGATGGACTCATTTCTCTGTACTTAGCTGATTGGTTCTTGCCCTAATATGAATTCCAACAGTTGTCAAATAGGGCTGTCAGCTGTGTACCAAACTTACTTCTGCACAACACAACTGATGGTCCCAACCCCATTAAGAAGGCAAGAAACTCGACAAATGAACCCTGACAAGGCACACCTGTGAAGTGAAAACCATTTCAGGTGATACATCATGAAGCTCACTGAGAGAAGGCCAAGGGTTTGCAGCTCTGTCAACAAAGCAAAGGGTGGCTACTTTCAGGAAACTAAAAGTAATTTATCCATTTTTCATCGGTCCATAATTCCATATATCTTGCTTCCTATATTTGATGTCTTCAGTTTGTATCTACAATGTAGAAAGTAGTAAAAATAAAGAAATAACATTAAATGAGAATGTGTGTACATGAGAGGACACCCAACCATTTAATTCATCTAGTGATGTGGGGCCACAGATGTTGACATAGGGCAGTGAAACACACATGAACAAAGAATTCCACCTGTTCTGGGGACACACTAACAAATGTGAAATCTTTCTTCTACTATTTCTATTGGTAACTATATTTTGGGTAATCAAAGCACAGTAATTTAAGTAAATTAACATGGAAAGTACACCAGAAGATGAAAGCTGTTGATGCCATTGAATTTTTGTTGAACGTAAAACTGCAATTGCAAGAAGTATTGTCGAAAGGCCACAGGAAGGTGAACAGTTTGGCCACAGGCTGAGAAAAATATGCACCTCCCTTTTCACTTTAATTCAGTTTGTATAGAGCAAGAAATTTCAGGAGAAGTGCAACTGTCCTTTTCTTTTTGTGAAGGTCAAAAAGTCAAGAAAAGTCACAGCACCAGAAGTAGGCATAAGCCAAGGGACGCTTGGACCTTTATTTTATCCCCCTGCCCACTCTTGTTTCATGTCATTTATCATCCACTCCAATAAAAAACAATGCGTTTGCATTTAAAGTTTCCTCCTTTTTTTGAAAACAAAAGCTCATTCTTGCAGGCTTGCTGAATCCAAGTTCTGCAAATAAAACCTGGGTTACTGAAGAGTTTTTGCAACAATTACAAGGCAATAATTGTATTTTGTTTTTTATAATGGTGAACTGTGACTGTATTCAGGGTGTGGATGCAGTTTTGAAAGTCTGAGAGATGATGAATAATTTTGCAACTGGAAAAAAGAGAAGAACAGGAAGTTCCAATGAAAACACACCTATTGGAAGGTCAAAAAGTCAAAAGATGATTTATCTAAGAAATTATGTAAACTGGGTTTACATCATAAACAGTTTAACATATAAGCCCAATTCTACACGAGCCACAGCACTTGCAGGCAGAAGTGAGCAGAGCAAAGGACTACAACTTTAAGACAACATCAAGATGGACAGACAAGTTGCACTTGAAGCTTTGGGTGCAATTTGCAATGCCCAAATCACTTCTGTTCAAAAAAGAAGAGCAGGAGGTCACGATGGAGCTTTCCAAAGAGCAAGCTTTCCCAGCTCAGCAGTACCAACGCTGTCTGTAAACAGTCTCATTTGTGCAGTCGCAGATGGAGATCAAACCTGGTAAATATTGTAATATTATAAACTCTTGTTAAGACTTGTGCTGATGTCATTCCTCAAAAAGGGAACACAAGTTTTAAATTTTCTTTGTAGCAGTATATTGTATTGGAGTAAGGGTGCAGCACGGTGGGACAGTGGTTAGCACTGTTGCCTCACAGCAAGAAGGTCAATTCCACCCTCTGGGGTTTTTCTGTGTGGAGTTTGCATGTTCTCCTCTTCTCTCCAGGTACTCTGGCTTCCTCCCACTATCCAAAGACATGCAGTTAGTGGGCATAGATTAACTGGAAACTCTAAATTGCCCAAAGGTGTGAGTGTGAATGGTTGTCTGTGTCTATGTGTTAGCCCTGCGACATACTGGCGACCTGTCCAGGGTGTACCCTGCCTCTTGCCCTAAGACAGCTGGAATAGGCTCCAGCCCCCCCCCCCTCCCCGGGACCTTGAAAAGGATAAGACGATGGATGGGATATTATATTGAGACTCACAGTCAGGATGTAGTTTCCAAAGCTCAAAACATTTTGACAACAATCTTGTAGTTTGGTTTGCAAAGAGCGAGTATAAATCCAGCGAAAGAGCAGCATTTCTTTTCTTTTGTTGACAGTCAAAAGGTTTATTCAGACCCTGATCTCAGCTGTCTTTCTCAACTCACAGCCCAGTGTCAAGAAACAACTTTGCCAGAATTCAGCGTGTTCTTCAAGATGGAGGGCAATGTTCAGGCTCTGACACCTGTTTTCGAATTGCACCACAAGAAAGGTCTTTCATCATCGATGAGGGCGAATTCTTTGATCCCACCTTTGACTACGATTTCTCTGGTCTCAAAGACACAGAGACCTATTACAGAGGCGGAGAGGTGTATGAACGACCAAGTGGTTGGTACCGTTTTGCCCTCAAGGTAAATATGCCTTTGAATTGAGATCAGCATCAACCATCTTATTCATGCTCATTACTTAGAGTCTAAGCTGCTTTTATTGATCTTTAAGCCGGGCTGTAGAGCGCAAATTCAATGACATCCCAGTAAAATAATTTTTGAGCTTCAGATATTTGCAGTCATTTAGAAAGTTGAAACTTCTGTTTCCCTGAGTTTCCTTCCAGCTCATTTTTGAAACTAAATTAGTTCATTAATGTTCTCAACAATGTTCTTCTTCTTCAGTGTCTTGGAAAGCAATAACTGCATTTAGTCCCCTCTTTTAGGTCAAATACTGGGCCTTTTTTTTTAAAACCACAGAACTAGAATTATAAGAAAAAAAATATAACAAATCACCTGCAAAGAGTTTTCTGTATTTATGCGACACAAATAAGATCATATTTGGTCTCAACCCACACCTTAAAAAACTAATTTGACCTGATTTAATGAACTGTATTCAGTCTGTTACTGCCATTGAGTGCTTTCCAGGTAGTGCACTGGCAAATTAATTGACCTCAAAATAAAAATGTATAGAGGTGAACGGTGTCACTGTAACTAGAACTGGTTTTAAAAAAGAATAATTAAACAGTTATTTAGCATATTAGATATCATATGTGTGTTATGAGCAATACTGGTACATGGTAAATGGACTGATTCTTATATAGCGCTTTTCTACTCTCCCGGAGTACTCAAAGCACTGTATACAACATGCCTCACTCACCCATTCACACCCACTCATACAAGCACTTCTAAACTCAAGTGCAACTAATAAACATTCACACACATTCACGCTCCGATGAACGCATCGGAGGGCAATTTGGGGTTAGTATCTTGCCCAAGGATATTTGGCATGCAGACTGGGGGAGCCAGGAATCGAACCACCAACCTTTCAATCAGTAGCTGATCTGCTCTACCACCTGAGCCACAGCTACATCATGATGCGCTTAAGTAGCAGAAAATAATTCTTTGTGGAAAGACAGCCAAATATCTGACTCTCCACATACAAAGTAAGCTCAATAGAATGGTTTGTCCCAATGGTAAAGCTATATTCAGAACTATATTCTGAAATGATATATGTACAACACCTAGAAGCTCAGACTTTAATGAAGATACAGTTTGCAGAGATGAACTATGGACTGTCTTAAACAAATACAGGCAGTTTCTATGACCTCAGACTGTCTTCGCTGCTCCAGATACACCTGCATCACCTATCCTCATATTTTGTCATAGGTCCTGAATAAGTATGATGGAAATACATGGCTGGGAACTCAGTACCGAAGCACTACGTCAGTGCCAGGGGAGTGGCCTGTGTCCTACCATGGGACATCTCAGAAAGGAGCTGGGGGCATCATCGAAGGATTCTACAAGGTTTGATTATGTCATTACCTCAACCCATTATTTTAACCAGTACAATTGTTTTACAGTAACATTTTATATGATGTATAATTTTGATATTTAATATACTTGAAATTCATATTTAATATTTTGAAATTACATGGAGACACACCACTTTATGTATATCCCTGGTCTCTTATTCCACATGCTGAGACTGTGCCCCATGCAGTACTTCAGTTTTCTAAAGTCTGGATTTTATCCAGGGGTTGAGAAAAGAAAGAGTTAAATGGTTTCATCACAGGTCAAGTCACAAGCTATGAAAATCTCAGCACAACACAAAGAAAAGGAAATGCAGTTAATAGCAGTCATGTGACTGTGAGAGGACACCTGCACGTCTAGGACTGCAGGAGCAAACTGTAGCTTCCTTTATACTTGTTGAGCATGAAAACACTTAACAAGTGTTGGGAAAGATTTTTCCTGTGCCTAATGTCAAAAACCTGTAAGCTGCAGGTTGTTGAATATTTATTTATTTATTGTTATTTATCTCTGTCATAATAGTTTTCCATAGCATGTCCATTGTTATGGCTCATAAACATATTTATGCCACATTAAGTTAAGAGCTGTTCACCCTTTACGCCACTTCAGTGCTCTTTCTGTCCTATCTCCATTTTAGGCCTGTACAATATAGATGAATGGTATATCGGTGTGGAATATCAGTATTTAATTATATATATATATATATATTTTTTTTTTTTCTTCTTACTTTTATTTAACAGCCAGGCGCAGGTCAGACCTATGGCAGAGGGATTTATTCTACCCCTTACATCAATGAAGCTGTCCCTTATGCCAAAATCTTCACTTCCCAAAAGAATGGCAAGCGCTACCAAGTGATTCTGCAAAATCGGATCAACCCACAATACAGGCAGAAACACAACAACGATAAGTACTGGCTGGTTCCCATCCCGTCTGTATTATCACCTCAAGAAGAGCAGGAGATAGCAGAACAGGCCATCCGCCCTTATGGTCTTCTGTTGAAAGAGGTCTAAAAGAGTGAGAAAGGTCCCAATAAAACCCACAAATTTGACCTGAAGCACGTAAACTAGAAGCACAAGCTGTTGTTGTCAGATTAAATGTGAAGATGAATGTGGGAAAATGATATCACTGCTGTTTGCATGTGTATGAAAAGATTAAACAAACTGCTTCAAACATCTGCGTCTGTGAATTTCTTGAACTGAAAACTATTTTCCTTGTTCATTTTTCAGTAAGCAATGTCGCATTCAATTATGACCAAACATGCTGTTTTCAAGACTGCACTGTTCATGTCTTTTTTAGACTATAGTTGAAAAAAGCATTCAGACCATTTAAAATACACATTCAAGGGTGATGGGTTATTTCTTTTCCTCTGTTTTTATCCCTGTTGGGCACTAAATTGGTCTCCTGTAATGATTTTAGCTCTAGAACTTCTGCTCTCTTCTAATCTGCTCTGTGTTGAAGATGCTTTCAGTTATTGTGCTCCTGTTCTTTAGAACAAGCTCAGATCAAGAACAACTGTGCACGTATTCAAAAACAGAATCATAACCATTTGTTCACCCAGGTTTTGACTTAATAGGTTTTCTTTTGTTTTTTGTGGTTTTCACTGCCTTAAGGCATCATAAACATACATGGGATTTTAATGTTTTTGTCATCTTTCTTGATGTGGAGTTTACATGTGATGAAATGTGCTATATAAAAAAATTACTATTGCTGTTGCAATCCAAGCAGTCGCAGCAGACAGCTGTCCCTCCTTGAGGCTGGTTCTGTTGGAGGTTTCTTCCTGTTAAAAGGGAATTTTTCTTTCTTTGTCAGGTGCTTGCTTATAGGGAAATCAATCATCTTTAGGGGTTTTCCCTGTGTTATTATAGGATTTTACAATACAACAAAAACCCTACAAGAAAAAAGGGCATTGAGGTGACCTTTGACATCAACAAGCTTTTGAAATGATTCTGGTTGGATATTTGATTGCTGTTCTTAGGAGAATTGGTATAGTTCATTTAAATTGGTTGGGTTCCTGGCATGGACCCAGCTTTTCAGCATGGCCCACAAATTTTCAGTAGGGTTAGGGTTGAGGTCAGGGCTTTGGGAAAACCATTTCAGGAGGCTAATGTTAGCATTTTTTTTATCCATTCCAAAAACCAGTTTTGACGTGTGTTTGGGATCATTGTCCAGTTGGAACGCCCAACTGTGCTCAAGTTTCACCTGCCACCTTCTTTGATGTAGAGTTGAAGAATTTAGAGGTAGTCCTTTTTCTTCATTATTCCACCCACTTTGTGCAATATACTGGTACCACTAGCAGCAAAACAAGCCAGGGCATGACACTCCCACCACTTCGCTTGAAACACCACCTTTACTTCTCCAAACATACCTCTTGTCCTGTGTCATTGTGCCCAAAAAGCTTTTCTCCTGAAGGCATTTGGCTTGTTCATGTGAGTAATTGAAAGTTTCAGTTGATCTTATGGTGTGGATTCTGGAGCAGGGGTTTTCTTTCTTTGTCAGCACTCTCTCAAACCATGGTGACATAAAACTTGTGTCTTTGTGGACACTGACACAGACACTAGTGTTCTGGTATTTTCCAGTTCATGGCAGGCTCTAACTTTAGTGGGTCTTCGGCATTAACTGAAAATCCTAACCATCTTTTTTCTTTCTTTTTTTTATCGAGGTCACAGCAAAGTGGTGAAACATCTGAATAACTCGTACTTACATACAACTGTTTGAACTGATCTTGAAATCTGCAGTTGTTTAGAAATGGCTCTAAGGGACCTGGTCAGCCTGTGTAATTCTACAATTCTCCTTTTTAGATCTTCACTCAGTTCCTTGGATTTTCCCACTGTTCCAGGTTTTGGTCAGTCCAGGGAGTGCTGTCAAACAAATACTTTTTATCCTGAGAAACTACCAGATGTAGTCAGTCATGATCACCAATGAGAAGTTATTAGACCTTGGCCTTGTGAAGTTAAAATGCAGTGTATAACATTCAGTACTACTTATCAAAAGAAAAAGTCACAAAGCCAGACACTGAAACAAAGAGTTTGCCTTTCAGTCAAGTTCAAAAATATCAAAAAAGCTTCTTGAACTATATATATATATATATATATATATGGATGATTAATATATCTTTTCTTGCCACGAGCTGAAACCACTGCAAGTTGAGGAATCAGCCAGTCGATGTCAAAGCAGCAGGAAACAGGCCATGCTCGCGTCTCAAACACAGACAGACAGACAGACAGACAGATAGATGGCAGAAGTTGTAATTCTAATCTTTACACGATTTATTCTGTGGCTGTTGAATTTCCCAACCAGTTCCCCTAGAGAAGACAGATTTACTGTTTTAAGATTTAAAGAGTGAAACACCACAGGACACAACGAGCAATTTGTCCTCATGGCATCTGTTGAAAGAGGTCTAGAAGAGCATGTAAGGTCACATGAAACCTAAAACTTTGACAAAATGTCCATTTGTAATCTGTGCAAAATTCTTGATGCTGTAATGTCGATCTATCAGAAAATCACCCAGAGGTAGAATTTAAGATAGACTGCATTTAAGCCACGTGCTGAACTAACACAGAGGACGTCACAACTCTCCCGCATTTTTTTGTCTTTTCTGTATTTATAACAATTTGTTGAAAAAGGTGCAAATTTGCCGGATTTGGCTTTGAATTGTCTCCAAGACAGTAACAGACAGTCAGGCTAAGCTCCAACTGTAGTAAAATTTTCATCCAAATCTGCCCATAATTTCTTTATGTATGTATACCTGCTCTCATAAACAAATAGACAAACCAAACTACTCACAGGTGATAAATACAAAAATATTCAAACTCCCCAAAAACATTGATCAGGGGCAGCATTCTCACACAGCATTAAGGGTATGTTTTTGCTGCTGGAAGCACAAATATGTATAGATATATACATATCTATGTTGTTGTTTAAGGTGGGAAAAGACAGGATGTTTTCAAAGCAACTTGCTTCTTATCTCCAAGCAAAGCAACATGTTTTGGGTTTTTTTCACAAGTCAGCAGATATACTGGAGGGTATAAACAGGAGCTGCAGCAGGACCCAGGTGTTAACACTGTAGAACATGGCTTTCATGAAATGCACACTCAGTTTATTGATCCTCCTGGGAGTCTCTGTCCTCTGCTGGGCTGATGAGAAGGTGAGGATATCCTAATTATCGAACTTACAAATTCCACTTAATGCTACTTTTACTCCATTTCAAAACAAGAATATTTGCCTCTTAATTCACTACATTTAACTGACATCTTTGCTTAATTTCCAGATTCATATTTCTCCAAGACAAGATTATGTGTGGTTAAATTACACAACATTACACTGTGCATACAAGAGGAAATAATCAGATGGT
>VUQG01045754.1:8620-46951 GCA_015106755.1 Etia nguti
TTTGTCCTTATTTTTTTTTTTTTTTGTTTTTTTTTTTTTTTTAATCAATAAACAACACAACAGTGGGTGAGTCTTTAACCAAAAATGTAAATCTAAAAACACAACTAAAATCAAATCAGGTTAAACTCTAATAGCACCCTTGTGGTTGTATACTACTACCAACAAGTCAAGTTGGAGTTTACAACTGTGTCTATTAAGGCACATATAATATGCGCTTTACCAGCATCTTCAACCCGGCAGCCCAAAGGAACTGTACAATCGCCTAAAAATCAAGGTGGGTACCCAAAAGAAGGGTTAGTGTGGATATGGTCACAATCTCTGCTATAATTTTGTCACCAACCACAAAACTCAACCAAAAAATCAGTTTTTCCTTGAGTTCAAATTGAGGTTTTTTGCCAAATTTGAAGGAATTCCTTCAATGTGTTGCTAACAGTAGATCACAGAGACCTTCACCTGCAGCCACAAAAATCTAATCAGTTCATCCTTGAGCCTGAGTGAACCCTCCTTCACCACAGTTACTGACAAGACGAAAAAAATTCGATACAGATGACCCGATAACTGAATCATAATAAAGTCATTGCTATCTAGCATGAACAGCTATGATGACCAAAGGTAAGTGATGTGCATGTGTAGATTAATATTAGCTTTGAGCTCCTTAAATCTAGGTGCTTCCCTTAAGTTGAACCCAGCAAGGAAGCAGTATTTTTCTGCACAACTGTTTCTGTTTTTAGTTTTTGGAAACACTGAAAGGTTTTAAAGAGAAGTTTTAGCACATGTTAGCAATGATACCTAATGACGTGTTAGCAGTGATAACATGATATCTCTGGCAGGCAAAAACAAAGCAAAACAATAAGGTAGTGTAAGATTACATAAAACCAGGCAACAATAGGCAGCACACATAAGATGTGCCTATACTTCAATGCGGTACTAACAGATAGTAAGGTTGGAGTAATATTACAGGGAAACTATAGTTAGCTCCTATAGCTAAAAACATCAACACATGATAAGGTACTTGAATCACATTGTCACACCTACGCTACTCGTCATACAGCTCCTTTAGGGTTATAAAAACTATCTTGATGTGTCACATAAAGGTGACAGGTGTTTATTGGAACGCCTGCATCTTCACAGGTTCAGTGGAAACTGATGGTCAGCGTATTACCTAATCCCGTGAGTATATTAGCCAGCAGGTTCATACGAAAATATAAATATGTGAATACAGACATGATATCATTAGAATATCTCAAAGTATTTAGATGAATATCACTTCAATCATTTATCTGTGGTTACAGATGATTTAGTTATGTTGTTAATATAACTGGCAAGTTCTTTGTTTCCAGCATGCTTGCAAATTGAGCATCAAATTACGCAAATGTGCCTGTCGGGCAACCTGTCAGCTTAGCGGGAACGAGTGAATCATGAATAATTGTACAGAGCCAGTGAAGGATACTTTTGTCTGAAATGGGTTTTAACTTTGCTGTAAAGGGGGAAAAAAACTGTGCCCATAGCACAGTTCTGGCTAGCAACAAAGGAGAACAAATATAAAAGAGTGAGCAAAAGAAAAGAAAACACTTTTGGCCCTGAAAGTGTTTTCTTCTCCAGTCCTAGGAATTATTACCCGGGGAGTTTATGGGTATTTATGAAGACTGTTGTGAAGTGGTTTTATGGAAGATATTTTAATCTATAAAAATTCTAATTTCAGAGTGCTGTAATTGACTCGGAATATGTGGAAAAAATTATCCCTTTCCCAATAATCCCAAAAGGTCCAGCTTTCACACCCAGCATTTGAACTGAAACAGCCAGAAATCATGGAGAGTGAAATTTGACATTTAATTTAAACTCTATTGTTCCAGTAAATCTACTGACGTCAGTCACCAGCTGTGAAAGGCATAGAGACTCCATAAATATACGATATAATATATGGAAAATTAAAGGCGATAAATGCTGTTAATGCTGCTTTTCAGAAATTAAAACTAATTAAATTGTAAATTATCCACTTTGAATTCTTCAATCTGCAACATCAAGGAAGGTTTTAAATAATATTAAAGTTGAATTATTAAATTATTATAATATATTATAATATTAATCTTAATATAAAAGGTGATAGTCACGCCCTGCATTGAATACTATAATAATTCAGTGCAGTATTACACTCTGTGGATGAAAACCTAAAGGACTGGAGTGTAGCTTAAGAGGCCAGGAGTCAATCAACAGCATCCTCAGTGATTTCATCTGTAATTATTGGTTTCATATTCCAGCAGCAACACGCAGCTGACAGTTTTCTGAGCGTGTGGCTAATGACTCTGACTTTGACTTTAAGGGAAGACGGTGGCTGAAAGGGAGGCAAAAGACCACTGAGGGACACAGTGTGTGTGTGTGTGTGTGTGTGTGAAAATTAACAAACTTAAATCTCTGCATATACTAAACTCCTTGTCAAAAAAGTTATTTTTTCCAGATGTCTTCCATTTGGAAGTTGTATAGATGGTGTGTATGTGTGTGTGAGAGAGATGGACAGAGATAGAGAACGTTTCGAGGAAAAACATTAGAACAGTGCTACGTGCCATTTCTCAGCTGCGTTTGGGAACATTATTTTTCGATGGAAAGTGGTCAGTTGCTGGCTGGCAGCCTAATGGCATGATCGCTATCTTCAAGTGTGTGTTAGTGTGTGTGCGTGTGCGCGCGCATTTATGCGGCCGTGGGCGTATGCATGCACATAAGCTACATATGTTTTCCATGAGTGTGCCCGTGATCAAAAAAGTGCACCCGTGTCCGTGAGGAATGCACAGCAGACGGGCCAATACATATAAGCACACAGGCTAGTTACAGCTGACTGTGGGTTTCAGTAGAACTTGTTCTGTGTCTTTTATTAATTATGTCATATCAGATGAGAGAAAACAAGCCTAAAAATATAAAAAGTTGCTTTATGTATAAAATTACTGCACATATTTTACCTACAATTCTCTGTATTTACAGCAATACTGGTAAGCATAGCCTAAAACATCAGAGGTTTTTATGTTTAAAAATCATTTGACCAAGAAAAAGGAGTGGTAAGTAAACAAAATAAAAAGTATTTATTAGAGAAAATGAAGGAAAATAATAAAATTGCAATGAGCACAGGGTTTTAGTTTTACATGACCTTGTACATTAATAATATACATTAACAACCACCACTATATATGTGTTTATATAAAGCTATTCACTCTTTTCCAGAAAAGTCCATTTTTCCTCCCTCCGAAATATAGGTTTTGAGTTAGGGTTAGGGTTAACACTGAAGATGACTTTGACCTCAGAGTGTTAAAATATAGTCATACCTACTCTAGTTAATCTCTTGGTTTGTTTAATATATTTGTTCCCATCTGTCTATTTACTGGCTAGTTGGACCCGTTTCTAGTACTGTTGCCACATTCTGAGAAGTTAAAGTTAAGTTTGCTAATAGAACCAAGAATTGGACGAAAAATAAAAATCAAGGTTGAAACATACTGGCAAGGCAACTCTTGATTAAAGAAGCGGAAGACTGTGTCAAAGCTGAAAGCAGTAAACCTTTTTATTTATGAGTGTCTTGCCCAAATACTTTTGATCCCCTGAAAATAGTGGGCTGTGTATACAAGATGCTGAAATTCAACAACGCTTAGTGCAACATTTTTCCCCAACCACATCACCACATCAACTGTACCTTGTACACCAACTGTGCCATCAACTGTAAGCTGGATATGAACATTTCAGACAAGGCATCATCATCTTCAACATGTGGTGCTTTGCATAGGGTATATTTAACGAATGCTGCTTTTTTTGTTCTATTGTGGAATTTCTGAGTGTGTTATAATGGAAACATTTAGCCGGACAATTAAAAAAATCCAGATAAAAGGGCAAAAAGTAGGGAGTTATTTTGTACACAGCCCCATGAAATAGTCTACAGAAATGCAACATATGTAACAAATGGTATGTGATACTAATAAAAGTAACTTTAGTAACTTTGTGCCGTGTTTCTGAAATGTGAACTCACAGAAAGAAGACTCCCACACGCTAAACATCACAATCCCACATACAAATGTGCTGCCATTCCTCAAACTACCATCACATATGCTTTCATTGTACTCCACAGTCAGCTGAATCATACTGTGATGATCCAGTAAAAGCCGACTGCCTTTGATCCAAAACACCTCCAAGAACATGGAGCAAGTTAAAAAATGGTGTCCTTCTCAATGAGCATACATGTGACTATGACTTGTAGCAGACCACAATAAAAAAGAAAACCACTATACCACTACAAAAGATGAAGACAAATGAATGGATCATCTCTTACTTCTAGTGTAAACATAGCTGCTGCAGTTAATTCATATGGGATTAGGACAATTCAGCTGATGACATCAAATGCTGATGGTTGCTGAGTGTGTACACACATGCAGGCGAGCATGTATCATATTTCAAATATTCCAAAACAGTGTCATCTAATGTTTCCCCAGTAGGACACCTGCTGTCTGTTCAAACCTTTATTCTTCACCTTTTGGACAGGTGTAATGTATCTGTGATCATTCTACACAGAGCATTATAAGCCTACAAGTGTCATAAGCCCATGGAAGTAAGGCACTGCTATATTTTGTTGTTATAGATTCCTGTTATCCATAAATAACAGTGAATCTGCTGTCTGACAGAATAAGCCAATTTGTCTACAGTCTACATGTACCAGTTACTCACAGGGAAAATACTTCCTGTTTTCCAGCTCTGCACTGGTGCTCCCAAGAGAAAAAAAAAATGTTTGTAATATTGTCAGTGTCAGACTCAGTTGTTGTTGGCTGTGCCTATGTCAAACTAATGCTTTTCATTAACTAGAAAACAGCTACAGAACAAACCAAAGAAACCAGGAAAGGGGGCTACTTAGCAAGGCTAGGCTAGCTAACCACAGCTAGAAAAACAGAAAAAAAACAAACAAACTTATATATCATATTTAAGAAACTACAGACAATGACTGACTCTCCTCTTGGTAAGTCAATTTGCTTAATGTAGATGAATCTGGTAGTAACTAAATCCTACCATGATGGCAAACACACTAGCTCAACTCAAATAATACTAAGTTCAAAACTTGTTCAACCAGTTTAACAAGCTTCTGGATGTCACAGTGTTAAACTAAGTTTCAACTGTTTCAGTTATATGCAATTATAAATAAACTTATCATTACTGTATTTTAAGTTGGCAATAGAGGTGCAACAAAATAGACGACACAGCCATGTCTCTTATACCCTTCTCTTGCATTAAGCCAGTATTAAACTAGCTCACAGCAGTGTATCACTAGAGCTAAATATCAATATAAAATGTGTCAGTAATCTGGATTTTTTTCTGCCAATCTGACTTTCCAGCATCACTACCTCATGACTCCTTGGCACCTCTGAAATGAAGGTAAAGTTTTGCGTTGAACAATATCAGGAAAAGAGCAACTGCCCGACAAAGCAAATCAGAGAGCTTAAATCAGCACATTGCTAATTTAAGCAGACCTAGTAGTAAACTCAGACACTGACAAAATAAAGCAGTTTATAAAACATGTTCCACTGTTTTCATTTGTCAGTTACACAGATACAGTGATTTATCACTGATGACCATGAGCCCCAATGAAAAACACAACAGTTTTTCAGTATCATTAAAAATGATTTATTCAAAGAAAACACGTTGGAATGAAAAGCATCTCTCTGGTGTATGAGTGTGTTTCCTTCATTTGTTCTGTTACGATTATGTCATTTGCATTGTTAACTTATTTGTACTTTTAAAAATTTTCATTGTGTCTCATAACTAGAGCAACCAGGTGTCCCACTTTGCTTTTTATCACTTGTCCCATAAAGTTGAGTCTCACAAAAAACATGTGCCTTATAAAGAAATGTGAATATATACTCCCCCCCCCCCCAAAAAGTAAATAAATAAAATAAAAATAAAGTATATTTGTTCTTACGTGCCAAATGTGTATGCCGCTACATTTTTTGTATTTGTTAAATAAATACTTCAAAATCTACCTTTAATCATTAGTAATGTGTTCCACATTGTACTACACAAGCATGCTCCATTCCCCACAATTAATTTCATGGGGTCTAGTCATAATACTCAAAGCATTGCATGATGTTAGGTGAAATAATCAGCCTAAGGAGGTATAAACGAATCATTACAACCAAGTACACGTTTCTTTGTAGAGTCCAACTGTACATAAACTATTTGTATTAAATGTATAATTAGGGCTCCTATTTCTAAAGCAGTCCATGTATTTTGCAAAATGTGCAAGTTACTACATTTTGTATTTTGAAGAAAATGCACTTCCATTCACACATTTATCTATTTTTCTAACGCTATGATAAAACGGAGGATCGGGGGATTTGATCCGTAACGTAAAGATTCAGAACAGCAAATATCGAAGTGTTGTTGACTGGATAAAAGCTGGATTGCTGCTGGCTAACGTGGTTCAACCTTTATAGACATTTATAAGTGATGTGGATTATAAATAAATGTTCAAATACTGAATTAAATCATTTTTACCTAGAGGCCACAACAACAAGATGCAGCTTCACAGACAAAACAGCGGCTGTTGGGATTCATTTGCCGGTGTCTCCACATGTGTATGCATGTGTGCACACACACTTCAAAGAGATGCAAAACAGGCAAAAAGTCCCGGCGAACCAATTTTTAACCTGGTTTGGTGACACGTGGAGACAAATGTGCGCAAACGGTTTCCAGCACACTGCTCTCCATTTCAAATGTTTTCTTTTCATTGATCTCCCATCTCATGTATTTGAAGATTTCATGATGAGTTTATGACTAAATGTCATATTGCACTTGTGCTTGGCTATATCAATGTCTAATTTACAGATGAAGGAATGTGCGTTGACATCAGTCAGCATGAATGTACCAGCGCTCGTCTTGTTTGGGCTTAGCAGAGAACAAAGAAAACAATCAAAGGTTTGATTGAGCTCAGTTAAGAAGTAGCTCTAATTTTGTGTCATACATACTTTGGAAAATAGGGTGAAGTTGGCAACTCACACCCTCTATTAGAGACACTTCATACTGGAAATGTTTTCAAATCTTGTCATCATAGGCAACAATGTTTTTACCTTAGACAGGTTAATTATATTTCTAAAATGCTTTACACATATTCCTAAAGTGTCATTTCATCCTGCTCACATTTTAATGCCTAACGTGTTATAAATGTTCAAATTTAGGGATACTCTACACTGCTTTTTTGTGCATGCTTTGTCCATGTGTGTATATCTCATCCTGCACATTACCTGTGTCTGCGTGAGGCCCAGTTTGGCGGCCAGGTCGGCCCGTTCGGGCAGGGCGAGGTACTGGGTTTGCTGGAAGCGCTGGTTGAGCGCCTGTAGCTGCAGGCTGGAGTAGATGGTCCGAGGCTTCCTGATCTTTTTCCCTTTTCCATTGAGCCTCACTTCTCCATTTTCTATCACCGCTGTGGGCTTCTCATGCTCTGCGTTAGAAGGGAAGACAGAAGGACGGTGCTCAGAAAAATGTCAACAGTGGGATTCAAGCTGGGCTCCTCTATGTCACAAAAAGACTGTAGAAAATTATTTTAATATTTAAATGATTAATAGATATAAAATATTCATGTGTGAAACATTGAAAATTGATGTTGGACAAAAGTGGTTTATACTATAATGTTTATTTACATAAAAAAAAATCTTAACCATTTTTTATATTAGAAATGGTACAAAAAGTAGAAATAACATTGACATTTTTTTTGTGAAAACTGTCCCAACCATCTACAATTCAAAATCATCTTAACCATCAAGATAAAAAAAATTGCCATCCAAAGATTTTGGATTCAAAATACTTAACAACAATTAATTATAAGCTCCTCACACTAAAATTGGATGGTACTGTTAAAAATGGATATAGCGCAGAAGCAGTAATTAACTTCACCCAGTACTCATGGCTAGAAAAACCCCAGTGTAACGAATGTGGTGATCCAGTAACCTGAAGTAACACTGGAGGAAAATAACCCACTGATACTGGTTAAAACTACTACAGCTATAGTAAATTAACCCACACCAGCTGATTTTTACCCAGTGATATTGTGTAATGATTAAAGATCGGGTTGCATCACAACTATGACATGTGCTAAATACTGTAAGGTAATGATAGTGAGGGGTGTTCCTTTTCAACCCATGTTGGCTTACAGTTATCCAGACATAAATGCAGCTCAGCTTAGATGGCTTTTCTTCGTGTTTTTTGTATTTGTGTATTTTTTTCAGGACAGCTATATTGTGCGTACGTTCACCCCCTCTGATCTTTGTTATGACATGAGCTCACAGCTTGCAGCGGCAGGAAAGAACAGTTGTAGAAAAGCCAAGGCCCCACAAGATGCTTGGATTCTGTATCTGAGCTACGCTCTGGCAACGAGCTGACGCGCACCAACACCAGGGGCCAGAAACACAGTGGGTGCTTAGAAACGACCTGACAGGGGAAGGTTTCTTTTAAAAAGAAAACGTGCTAGTGTATAAAACACTTATTAGCTTAATCTGGCTCACATGCATATATAATAAAACCTATATGCATGTTTTGAAGCTGTGACCTTTGTTTCAAGAAACTGGACATTTCATGAAGGTGACAAAAGTGTCCAAAAAGAACTCCATGTCAACAAACACTCCTGGTTCCAGTGTCACTCACAGACCAAGATTTGTACAGCATATTTAACGTGTAAAGTGATGTTTAACTTGTATGTATTGGGTGAGTTAGAGCGTGTTGTAAAACTCCAAAAGCAAAAATCCAAGGAGACTGATTTTGGGTGAGCACCAGTGAAAATGTGTTGTATTTATTTGTGTTTTGTAGCTGATCATTTTCTCTGCCACTGATTCTAAATCTGCTTTAAAATGAATAAACTGCAGTTGCTGTAAAGCATTGTGAAATGGGCCTTGAGCTGATCCATCTGTTCCTCTGTCGATATGTCTTTACAGAAGCAGAATTTATTTATAAAACCAGTGGAGTAAACCTGATGAAAGTACTGCATCACATTCACCTGCATCATGTTTATGGAGAACTTTTTTTTCTTTTTTCTTTTTAAGAAAACATACATTCAGGTGCAAAAACATTATGGGATAAAATTGATTTGTGGGTACTTTTTCAGAATTTTATTTTCATTTTCAAGCTTTTCTGCTGTATTTTTATGTGTATCTAATACACGACTGCTGTTTTCCGTCTCTCTGAGAGTCTCTGTCAGCGTTCCTGTCATCTCAATATTTTGTAGACTGGTAAAATAAGCGACCAGATGTTAAGTTGAATACTGAATGTGAGGCAAGGACATTTTCAGTAGAGACGAAAAACAAAACAAAACATATGTACAGATTAAGTTAAAAATAAACGAAAATTCTTTATGTAATTATAAATACTTTAAATAATAATGATAAAATAAAAATATAAAATTAAGAGCAAAAGAAAAAAGTGAAAATGTGAAAGAAAAGTGATCTGTACTGAAATATTATTTAAAATAAAAGAAATAGTCGTAATCATCTCCGCATGTGTTAACAGCTCCTGCTGCTGCCAAATTCTGACGAGAAGTATTCATCATACTTGGGATTTTTATTTTTATTGGCGTTTATTGGTTTTCTCGTAGCTTTACGATATGTAATCTGTCATATTACACAAAATAACTCCACGTCCCTGTCAATACAGCAAAGACATAAATAAGAATATGAGGGAAATGTATCCGTTTTTTTCCTTTGGGTTGGATTTTAGTTTTGTTACACTTTGAAAAAAAAAGCTCAATTTTATAACACACCTTTTTTCGTTTAAAATGACATTTTCGTTTAATCCCTTTCGTATTTTACTAATCCTGTTCATTGTGCTAGTGTGATAAGTCAGATCACAGGCTTTGGTGTCTGCGCAGAGGGGAACGTGACGGCTGATATTTGGAGGAGCATGAGGATGAGGATGAGGAGGAGGATGAGGCTTTGGGTTTTGGTGGGGAGCGCGGGACACCACAGGGCCTGTGCCGGAGAGTCCCACAGTCTGCGCAGGCCTTAAACACATCTCCCGGCTAACCCCAAAATACGCTAAACACAACGCTGTGGCCGACCTGTGTGTGGATCCAATTATTGCGTTCCGCTGCGGCTTATTTTCATGTTTCTGTAGACCCACTTCAAAAATTTTAATGGTCCGAGTTCATCCGCTGTGATTATCCTTATTAGTTTTGCGTGTTTTATTCTTTTAATGTCCTCTGTGATAAACTTCAGACTGGGTCACTATTAAAAATGACACATCGAACTATTAATGATGTATTTCTAGCTTGTTTTCGCATTTATTTATTTATTTTTTGGCATCCTTCAGCACCTTTAAACTAAAGAACAAATTAAAGTAAAATCCCACGAACATATTTAAATTAAAGACCAAACTGTAGAAACAAGGAAATGAGCAAACATTTATTCATTTCTGTGCGTAAACCTACCCGCATCCTCCAGTCTGGTGTGTCCGAGCGCGCCGCTGTGGCCCCCGTGCTGATAAGGCAGGTAGGCACCTGGGTGATGCGCGCTCACTGGACTGTGGTAGGGTGGGTATCCCAGCGGGCGACCGTAAGAAGAAGCCCCGGAGGAGAAGGGCCCATCGTGCTGCGGGGGCCCGACAGCGTGCAGTCCGTGGACCGGATAATGGTTGTGGGATAAGCCTGGCGAAGGTTGTTGATGTCCAGGGTGTCCAGGGTAGCTGTGTCCACCAAACTCCAAAAACGCAGATTTGGACGGATCGGTCGTTACTAAAGTGTCTGATATGGAGCTCATAGTCATCATTGGGGAGAGGGGCAGTGATGTGCAGGGGAGAGCGGACGACGGGTCGGCTATGACCTCCAGATGAGGGTCATGATAAGGCAACTGGTTTAAAAAGAAAAGAAAAGAAAAACACCCCACAAGAAAACAGAAGACTTTAAAAAGCAGCTCGTTGAAAACAAAGCGTCTCTGTATTCCTGTGGAGTGACTTTAGGTGGGTCTGCCCTCCGCTACATCCCAGCTGAAAGCTCCACAAACGTGACGCTCAGTGTTTAAAAGCATTAAGTCCAACAGAGGAAGACGGGACGCATGGCAGGGAAACACGCAGACCAACAGGGGCAGTCAGCGAAAAGAGAAAACAAAACAGGAACTCTTAACCAAGAAGCAGATTTAATTACAAATATCCTTCGACGCGCTCAGGTTTTCCTCCTACTCTCGGGCCAAAATAACCAGGTTCCCGCTCGCTTCCCCGCTTGTTGTGAAGAGACTCCTGGCAGCGGAGAGGACTGGAGAGTGTTCCAAACCTGAGAGCGCACTGCGCGTCTGCTCTGACCCCCTCTCTGCCTCCATTTGGCACAAGCAGCGCGCTCATTGGCTGCAGGGCTTCACCGTGTCACACAAATCACAACCGGCAGCGGCGGAGCAGCCAACTCTTCCCGGAGCTTGTGGCGGAGAGAGGGCCTTAGTAATATCGAAAGAAGCCTTCAAGTGAGGAGCAATTTCAGCCATTAAAACATTTCTCTGCAAGTGTGACAACATGTGCAAAAATAAATAAATTAAAAAAATAAATAAATAAATCTGTAGACATATTTTCCTTTCATGAGGTCAACAACTGCCTGAATCCTAACAGTTTAACGAGGGCATTTTATTAATACTGACTGACTAGCTTATTTTTGGGTTGATGTGTGTTTATTACTGTGAAAATAATTCGCTTCTTTAATCTTCGAGGACGTAAATGTCCTCTGGTGTTTAACAGAATTGGTGCTAGACTTTTTAAAGTGCAATTTTTTTTTAAACAGGAATTTATTGTACAAGATGTTCGAATCCTCTGGCAGAAATAATAATAAAAATGTATACATAACCTATTTTAAAGTCATTAGTAATTATGAGAGCAGCAGACAGATCGCCTCATTAAACCCCTTCCCAAAATAAAATTCTTCCTGTTTGCCAGAAAGCCAAATAAGGCGGATGAGGATGATTGATTTTTATAAGATGCTGGTGAAAAGTTAGTGTTTTTTTTTTTTTTAAGGTATTTTATGATATTTTGATTAAACACACTGTTAGAGCAAAAAAACATTTTCTCAAGTTATTATTCTATTTCTTTCATTTTCCTTTAAGCAGAACGTTAATGTAGAAACGACACACACGTACACACACGTACACACACCACACACACACACACACACACACACACACACACACACACACACACACTCTGACTGTGGCCCCACACCGGGAGGACAATCATAACAAACACTGCCCTTCTAGAGAAACTCAAAACTTGTGATTTTGGCAGAGCAGAAGCTCGGACACTGTAATTTCGCTGAACTCACGGTCATTATGCTCATCTGCGGTGGAAATCCCGGACTGTGGGCATGCTGCTAATTAAACGAAAAAAAAAAAAAGTAGAATGACGTGAGATAAAGTCAGCAGGATCATTCGATTGTGATCAAATTTTTAAAAAAGGGAAATTAAGTGTAATAATGGAAATTAACACCTACCACTGTATAATGACGTATAATTACAGTTTATTATAACAAGTTGTAGCTGTTTACAAGCGCTCTAGTACAACATGCGTTTAAGTTTTAATGAAATTTACTGATTTACTGAGAATCATCACTGTATTGATTACATTATCTTTTGATGCAGAAATTAAAGGAAGCCCACAAAGTGTCAGCGATGACAGTACTGGTAATAACAGCGATGTATCAGCGCTAAGGTATTTTAAGTAGCTGATTACTCAGGTCATTTAGAGCGCTTCTTATTTGTAAAGGCAGGTTCATTGGGCAGGGACATTACAGGAGAACAATGGTCTTTATTAGGGTTCTCAAGATTTTGACTTTGGACTAATCCCAGCCTTACTGAAAAGTTAAATAAAAATAATCATTTTGCAGTAATAAAACTATTTATTGTGTGTTTTGTCTCTATTTTGACAAATTAATTACACTAAAAATATGCGTGTTTGGAGGTGGAGCGGGAACAAATGTTGTCAGATGTTCTCAAATTACTTACAGTACATTCATATGTGTGTTATAAATACAATACCTATATTTCATTTTTTAATGTGGCATCACTACTCCCTTTAAATTTTTAGTTAGGTCATATTAAATGATTCCAGATGAAGTACTTTGATATTTTACAGCACTCATATCTGAAAAGTAGTATTTTCACACAGACGTTTCACAACATCTGAGGTTCAACATTTGAAACTTTGTGTAAAAGTGTTATCATTGGTGAGCTGAATGAAGAAAAAATGGTTTTATCACGAGAGCTTTTTAAAAGTCCAAATTTTTTCTAAAGGAATGGGTTACTACAGGTGTCACATAAATACTGTAGAAATGAAGTAAAATGTAAAACATTTCCCTCTGAATTTTAATGGAGTCTAAAAGGATACAGGATAAAGGATTTAATAGAGGCTAAAAAGTAGCATAAAATTAAAGTAAAGAATTACCCATGTATGTTGAGTAAATTTATTGGGTTACCGCCAGTGTATACTTTCATTTTGCCCTCCCAAAGCCTATGTCTCCAAGACAACCAACATTTCGGTGGCTAAAATATAGTGAGTTATCTGAACCTTTATGTCAGGTTGAAATATTGCCTTTTACTCACAGGGAAGATGAAAGCTGATCAATATGCTGACAATGCTAAATTTTCAGATCCGTCTCCATCAGTCTAAAAAACAAAGGCCATTTGTTAAAGTAGTTATTATGTTTATGGTTTAGGAAACCTCTAACAGTCGTGTGAAAGTGTGCGCTAGTATTGGCAGCTTTACACGGTGAGGATGTTACATACTGAACTTTGAAACTGGAGCTTTCTAATGTGTTAACATCACAAAACGCATATTTTAACTCAAACCTAAGAGAAAGCGACAGTAAAGTGAAATGTAAAAATTGTCCCAGACTTGAAGTCAAAGCTCCAGGTTGATACTTGGTTGTGACTTGCCTACCTCCAAATGTTGACTCATCTGCCCTTTTGTGTGCTACTGTGAGTTACATGGATTCTTTCAGCTGGTAATAAGAACCTATTTGGCTAGGCAAATTACATTTTTAAGATGTTTTCTCCAGTGTTTTCTATTGCCTGAACTGCAATAGGACCAAGCATAGCTTTGTCCTTAACAACACATTTTGTAGCTTGTTAATAACATGGCATCACCAACAAAAGAGAACAGACTTCAACCTAAGCTAGGTGCTTTTTCATCCTAGGTAGCTAACTAGTTAGCAAGCTAAACCTGTGTGTTGTAATCTCTAGCCCAATAATTAAATTAACAGGAGAAGTAGACAGAAAATGGGTATATGCATGTACATAAAAAAGAGATAATTGATCAAGAAATCCTGCGAAATGTTCGTGGAACATACAGTTTACAGGAAAACAGGCAGCTGGATAGAACTACCTGGTCTCCATTGTGAGTTTTCAATCATAAATTATAACTGGATAGTTTAGGGAGATATCAGCATAAATATCTTAAGATGATAAAACAAAACAAAAAACAGGATCAGAACAAGATGATTCATTTGGTATAAGCAATGTTTTAAGGTGTCTTTTTTTATTTGAATACCAATACAGATATTAATAAAACAAATCTAATCAAATATATCTGTTCTAAGATAACAATATTTAGATTTCTTTGTTAGTAGCCTTAAAAAATAATGAGTATAAGTTGCTAAAACTAGCTTTACCTTGAGCAGCTACTGCAGTAAACACAACAGTGCAGTACATCAGTCACAGGTGCCATTTTTCTTGCTAAAATATACTTCAGCTTCGTCTGGTTGATAAAACTTAAGTCCTTCTATGGAGTTTAATATACTAGAATTTCTTGTTTAATACAGTAGATTTACTGACACTGATACTCTGACGTAACACTTAACAGTTAAAGAACTAGAGAATTAGAACGATACTGATAAATACAACTGAATTTATTTTCTTTTGTTGGAAGTTTTTTGTAATACCAATAAAGTTGGCTAAATTGAATGTGAAACATGAACCAACAAATATCAAATATTGTTTTTAAAAAGCTCCCATTAGAATGAAACTGTGCTGTTTTGACAATATAGCTTTTGCCGTGCCAGCTGGAAAACGCAATAATTTGAAGGTACTGCAGACAAATACAGAAAGACAGAAAAGAGGAGGAGGGAGAATGCATCCAACTGAGAGATGTCTTGGCATGTATCTTTCTCTTTTCTCTTCTACTGCCTCTAGGATTCGGCTTATTATACCAACAGGCTGATATGTGGAGACTTATTACACATCCCAGCCTGTGCTCCAGCTTTCATCTACAGCCAACATTCCTCCCTTCCCTGATTTCACCTCTATGAGCACCAGGCACACCCACCTTCGCTGTGTCAATGCTGTTATTTAGTGGTACAGTCTTGCAAAGTCGTCAAATTTTCTTTCTTCTTCTCCGTTTTTTTTCCTTTGTAATACAGACTCAAAGGATAGGTAATGAGTTGCCAGGACTGGATAGAGGTGCAGTTATCCTTTAAAGTCAGTTGTGCAAGTCTGACAGATAAAGGTTCTTTTTGTCATCTACTTGATTGAAATGTAAGTCTAATGAAAATTTTATCATGTAACCCAAAATTGAGCTATGCTTTATTCTGGCCTCACTGTATACCATGAAGTAGATGTGAGATGAATTATAATTGATCTACTCTGCCTGCACCTCTTATTCAACAAGTAACATAGACCGATAACAGCATTCAAGCACCCACATGGATTTACTGGCCTGAAGGAAGGTAATTTGTCATCTGTTGTCAGGGAGAGATGAGTTAATGTCCGCCAGACAGACAGGGACTCAAATGAGGCAGCTTGTGGGGACATGTGCGGGTCAGTTTACACCTTCAGGGAGAAAGAAAATGAAGATGAGTGAGATAAACCGACACTATTTCAATACAGCACATCTTCATATCTAAATAAAAAAATTGATGGCTTATGACACTCTGTGAGTGTTTTCAAATTCGCAATACTAATCCTTCTGGTGAGACACTAAAAACAGCAACAAAATCACCACTGGAATATAAAGGGTGGGGTGGTGGTGTGGAACAAACACATGGCTTTCTTCCTGTGTGAGTAATCGGTGGTAGCCACTTGTGGGCAACAAAATTTAAAACCCAAAATTTCCATATGCTTTCCTCATAAAGTTAATAATTCTGTTTTCCCTGGACTAACATTACTATTCATTTGTAGTTCTAGTCGTCCCTTCACTTTCATTGTATTTGTGTTATGGTCTCCAACAGCTGCTATAATACTGTAAGGCTTTTTGGCATTAGTCAAGAGAGGTCAAACATCCCAAAACACACCACATCATTCCATTCAATTCATCTCAATTCAACTCAATTCAATTCAATTCATATAGTGCCAACTTCTTCTAAAATCCCCCTGATCGAGGTACATCTGTTGTTGAAATATGGCTACGTGACAGACAAGCTGTACAAAAGCTAGAGGCACACCACAAATGATGATCCAGGTTGAAATGTTGGGTTAAAACTCATGTAAAAGATGTTTACATGAGTGTACCCCAGTGTTTGAAGCATTTTTCTCTTCAAAATAAGGTAGTCAATCACTAGGCAGTACTGTTTTCTTGCTACTTATAGGGTCTACATTACAATATAAAACACCTTGAGGTGACCGTTGTTGTGATTTGGCACTGTATAAATACAACTGAATTGAATTGAATGCTTAGATAAGAACCAAGACTAATTATGTGCTTCCTGTTAGGTGTGTACAAGGTCGGTGTAAAGATACAAGTTGCATGGATTATGTTTTTACAAAAATGTTACACAAATGTCGTTGTGTGCTGTTGGTATAGTTTGATGCGCTGTAGTGGCTGAGAAGTAGAAATGTAGAATTGCCTCCTCAAACAGCTAGCTAGGTTGAACCACGTTTTTTACATTACACATTGGCTGTCCCCGTTAATTTGGTTTAAGATAAGATCTTACAACCATGTCACCACTTCAATGAAGAAACCAGAGTTTCAATGGCAGAAATGGTTCAGCATATTTCTCATGGCCCCCCCTTTTTTTCCCCCATTTTAGGCATAGACTAGCTGCACCAATTTAAAAATATCATTTTCTCCTTTAAGTTTTATTTTTTGAGTCTTTACAAAATTATTTGTTTGCTTAACATCCACCAGACTAATTCAGTTACATTTTAATTTTGAACTTTGAACTTTCCGATTGTTTTTGAAAATTTTCACAGTTGTGAAGGTGTCTCACCTCTCATCTGAACAAGGCTAAAGAAGTCTATTGGATATGAGATGAAACATCTTACAAACTTAAAGAAGTCTAATTACGTTCTTTTTTCAAGCTCTCAAGACTACTATGACCCGGATCACTGAGAACCCACAGGCATTTTCCACCATTGTCCTCATTTCTACACTGTGCAAAAAATTTAAGGAATAATTTGAAAACACATCTGTGGGAAAATGTCATGCTGGATATCTGTACTCATATGGAGAGGGTAATGTGTTAGGAATGACAGGGTGCCACATTGTTTGATGGAAATCATGTGCCATCCTGGAGGAGAATGACTACCTGTGCAAACCTCTGTAGGGTCCAGGTACTGGCTCATGCTACCAGTGGTGACAGTGACATTAGCAAAATTCAAAACCAGTCAGAAAATGATCAACAACCCAATCTGTTACGTAACTGACCACATTAATATCCCAGACGTTGAATTGCTACATTCTGATTAAAAAGGATTCCCTTAATCTTTTTGAGTAGTGTATAATACACTGTAATAACAAGTTTTGAGTGTGATTATCCAGACAGGTTTCAGCTGTTTAAAATTATTTTGCTTAAATTACTTTGTTTTTGCCAACGCATTTTGGATTTCAGCAACCATCAGAAAAAAATAACTGCTTAAAGGTCAATTTAAGGGTCAATTTTGACCAACTCCAAAAAATCAAGACTTGTGGGATCACTGAAGGTAGATTTTGGATGATGTTCATCATGCAACATACATTATTTAAAGGATGTACTAATCTCCTGGGGCCTTCTATAACAGGGAACATTTAAAGCTTATGTAGAGTTCATATCTTGGTGGGCTGCAGTTGCTTTGGTTGCAAAGATAATATCAACAAAGTTGGCAGGTATAGTGCTAGTCTTTTAGTTCATCAGTTTAGGTACAATAGATGTCCTGTTTGACTTACAATTGCGATGCCATCATCAAGTAGCCAATCATACAAATGCATCATTAGTGATTAGCTTGCTGAATGTTTAAGTAATTTTGTTTTGTCATATCATATGACTTCTTTAAAAAACTGTGAGAAAAAAAGAGCTGGAACAGGAAAAGCCTTAGAATTTTCCGATAAGTAAGTGTGAACATATCTCAGTGACACATATCACAAACGTACTTGTTAACAAGAGTTCACACATAATAGAGGCGTTTAACCGCATGTGCCTCTGTTACCCAGCAAGGTGAGGTGAGGCAAGGGGTAAGGTAGACGGTGCCTGCGTATCTTTTCTGCTAAGACTGTAATTATGGCATGCCATTATGGAGTGCAGAACAAAGGCGAGCCCTGCAGCTCTGCAGCAGCCGGAGAGCTGGGGATGTACTGCCGCCTCTATTCACACTGCAGTTAATAACAATACTCCTGAATGCACTGCAGACAGCCCGGCGTCAACCCTCCCACGTGTGTCTCCTTAGGTGTGTATGTGTGTGTGTGTATGAGAGACTGGAAAGGGGGGATGCCGTGTGTGAGGCAAGGAAAGAGAAAGAGAGATGGGTTTGCATGTTAGTACATTGCGTAGGTTTTACATATATACAAGAGAGTTTGAAGAAGAGTCAAAGTTTCAAGCACACCTGCACGTATCTGCTACTGTGACCATCCAGGTATGGTTTACCAGGCCAGGCTAACCATTGTGATGAACAGAGATAAAAATGTCCATATGAATGGAAGGATACAGCTCCTTTGTTCAGGTGTGCCAGGGTGGCTGTATGTTTTGTGTGTATTTTGTTGCTGAGTGAGAGGTGGAATGGGTGGCCAATAGATCATTTTCACAGCAGATGTTTTGACTTGTTGCAGGAAAAGAACAGGTGTTCCTGATAACATTAAGGTAACTCTTGTCTTTGCAGTTCCAGTAACTCATGACAGTGTCACAGCGTACAACAGTGTATAACAGGATGATCATAAAACTGAATCATGTGAATCCACCATTATTCATCTATAACTGTGCTTTTCCTATTATCACATGCCAGAAAGGCTTAGGAGTATTCTTGAGAGATGAAGCTGTCTGTAAGAGGTGCTCCCTACAAACACATTTCATAATGGCAATGTTGCATTTAGTTAGAATTTGGCAAATTGCAACATCATTAACTGATGACATGACAACATTTCTCTGTGGTTACAGATTTTTATAGTATATTATCTCATTTGATCACTTTTGCTCTAAGTAATCATTCCATCATAATGGTACAGATATGGAAAAAATAAAAAGGGGCACATAAGTTCAATTCAATTTAGCTTTATTTATATATAGTGCCACAACTCAAGGTAAGTTAAAGGTAAGACAACAACAATAATAATCTAAAAATACAGAGCAATCAGCAATCAGACGGCCACTACTTGGCAACTGTGGGAAGGAAAAACTCCCTTTTAACAGGAAGAAATCTCAGGGAGGTTGCACTACTAACTGTTTAAGACAACTGCTTGTTTTTGTCTGAATTTTGGATAATCAACTGAAGCACCACAAATTATTTGGAAATATGCTTGGCAATAAATAAATCATTGACCTCATTATTTGAAACTTTGGCTATGTGTTGTGTTAATATCTGTAACTGTAACAGTGTATTTAGGAGACAACATATCATATATAACAAAGTATCAACCGCAGTGGCACAGAAGTTTCAATAGTTACATTTTACTTGCAGTACAGCATTTCCACAATGCTGCATTGTTTTGTTTACTTAAGCAGAGGAACCTCTTTCACCACTGGTTGTCACATTTAATTACACTGACTGTGTGCTGAGATTTGGGTGCTGTCATAATGGTTCCTCGTGCACAGAGAGTTGAGCGCTCCAGCTACAGAGGGATAGACTGGCACAATACACAGTTGAATATTGTTATAGTTGGCATATGGCACATTGTTTGTGTGTGTTTTGCATATTGTTAAAAAGTAAAAAAAGTACTTTCACAATGCTGATTCACTCCGGTCACACCACAAACCTGTGTGCTGTTTTTTTGCGTACTGTAAACATGATGTTGACGCTGAAAGAAGCTATCATAAAATTTCAGTATACAACCAGTGAGCCAAAGGAATACAGAATATGTTTAACCATCCAAGTATGTTTTTACTAGACTTTTCACCTCAACAACAGCAACAGCAGCCCAGAAAAAGGATCTGCTAGAAATCTGCCAACTGCATGAGTTTACATTCAAACTTTCAAAGACATCATCATTATGACAAAATGTAAAGTGAAATCCCTGTGAGGGATTAGATGCTATTACCGAGGGTTTACTTTGTATAGCTGATACTCTGTTTAGATAGCCGGTTAAATTCTTCTGGCATTTAATCCCGTAGAATTGAAACATGAGTTGATGGTGTTCAGGTGCCAAAACAAGTAAGGGCAGTTTGCAGCGTGAGAAATTCATTCCACCTTGTCAAGTCAAACATTTAGAATCTCCATTTAATTAGAATTTACAGTCTACTGTGTATAAAGCCAAAACCTCTACAGTGAAAAAGAAATCCATGATATTTAGCAAAGTCAGTACTGTGACATTACAGTTACTGTACTAAAATTTTCATTCTGACTTTTTGAAACAGTTTGACCATTCAATGAACTTAACAGTGCAGACAAAACAGAATAAAAAATACTGATGAAAGAACATATGATAACAGCCTCAGCAGCTGTGTTCTCAGATCTTGCCCTTATCCTCCAGCTGACCCCTGGGTATTTAGGAACCAATTTAAACTAGTGTACTAAGAGTGTTTCTGAGGGAAAGCATGTCTTAATTGACAAATGGACCAGATGCAGGGACTCTTTCACAGAGAAAAGCAGACTTTTCTGATGAAAAGCCAACATTTAACTGCTAGAAGAGCTGTGTGTTGAGCCAAGTAGTCACAGTTCATCTGTAGCATTAGCCTTACACCCTAAATGCAACATTAAAAACTGTGGGTAAGTGTATAAAATGGAAATATAGACAAAATCATGGGATTTTCAAATCGTTTGGATGTATGATTCATTTAGGTTGACAAAAGTATTTGCTAATTTTAAATTTGACTCCAAAAGTACATTTCAAATTAACTGAGATGGGGCAACAAAAGATGTAAAGATTTATGTAAAGCTTAAAAATGTGGAACATTTCAGGGCTAAGGTGAATAATACCATGATTTGGTAAAACAAGAACATTCCACAGTGGACGAGTCAATTTATAGGTATCATTCTTCAAAGCAAACATTTTAAAGATTTGAGAAATGTCATTATCTGCAATATATAATAATAATAAGAGATTCAGAGAATGAAACAAATAACCAATCACAGAGGACAATGCTGAATGTTTGTGATATTTAGGTGAATGATTTGTGAAAATAAAAAAGAAGGACACCATTCTAAAGTGGGAGTCCACATATGAGCTCTGGAAAAAATCTGAGAAACACTGTCCTGTAGGCATCTTGAGATATCAGGAATTCAATTTAGAAAAATACAACAAAGAAGACTTAAAACTTTTAACAGGTGAAATCTTAAACTGAACAAAAATTACAAAATATTTGGCTTTTAAAAAGTTTAAAACTACAGCAGCTGTAGAGGAATTGTTAAAAGAAAACATGATACAAGACAGTAAAATTGCCCATCTCAAAACAAAGACAATAGAATGTCTTGATGCATGCTCAATCATCCAGGTAAGTAATTCCCAAAAAGTTGATTCTGTTCGTCTGGACGTAACGTTTTCAATGGGAGAAACGTTTCGTCACTCATCCAAGTGACTTCTTCAGTCTCAGCTGACTGCAGGTTTCCCCAATCTTATAAACACTACATTTGCACAATAACTGAAACCAGCCCACTGAATGAACAATGGGCTGGGAGGTCAGACCTCACAGCCGAATGTGAGGTCTGACAATCAACCTTTTGCATTTAGTTTTTAATTAAACTGCTTTAAACAGTATTTTAGCTTTTTGTGAAACTGAGTTGTAGGATAGCAAGACTTTGAACTAACTTAAAGTCTAAAAGAAATCAAGAAAAGAGGCTTAATAATCATATGGGACAACAATGACTACAAGCTAGCTGGGGAAACCAATGAACATTGGTATGTGGGAGGGTAAACGCAATAACTAAATTAAGCTAAAACAGACATTTGATGGTCTATCCCCTGGACCTGTCGAATAATCCAAGAAGACGCTAATATTAAAACAGGTAACAGCAGAAATCAAATTAATTTTAAACTTGAATCAAGTTTTGTTACTATAAATACTGATTGTAAGAGTCTAAAAGAAAACAATACATGAAACATTCTTAGCCCTGGTTCTCCACATATTACCACTTGGCGAGAACAGCAGTCATCACATTTGGGACTGAACTCGTTTCTAGTGTGATGCTTTGACTTCACTAGAAATAAATGTAAAACCCAACATTTGATCAAAAAAGAGTGATTGAAATCGTATTGTCGTATTAGTCAATAAAATACTTTTGATGTTTTCCATTGTGCACCAGTCCATGTTTGTGCTTGTATCATTCAGAAAAAGTTGCCTGTAATTTACGTCTGTTAAACTGCTTAACCACTTCAAAATGAAATACCTCATGATTATAATTATGACTTTTTCGAAGAGGCACTGGGAACAAAGCCAGAACCGTTTGTTCATACAGAAACCCTCAGGCTGGTCTGTATTTACTGTTTTTCTCAATGACACTTCAGTCATCTTGGTGGTAAGTAGGTATATGCTAACATATGTGCTTTAAACCTGTGTCTCTGCAACTGGGTGTACAAATGTGAGACCACAAGTAAAGAAAATGTCACATACATTTTGAATCTTGTTAAAAAATCTTGTTGGGAAGTCCAATATTCTTGGTGTGTGTTGAGGTGTGTTTGGCCATTTTGAATCCTTCTCTGTAAAAATGCAAATCAGAGAATTAAACATGTCTCTGAAAAATAGGCTGCTGCTTCTACTGGGCCAGAAAGAAAACAATTCAGGAAACAGACTCAAAAGTTTTGTGAAACTTTTATCGAGACATCGACTGTGAAATGCAGGTAGTTCTTTGTCCAAATCAAACGTTTCATCATGTTTTCCCTCCTAAGAAATGGTTTAGAGATGCTATTTGTCCTTTAGCATTACAACTGCACAGTGTTTTAATCACCTCCTTTAAAAAAAAAAAAAAATCTTCCTTGGGATAATTTGTTTAAAGAACCTTTAATATCTCTCAGTGGGAACCTTGAATCTGTCTTATTCTGCTTCAGGTGCAACAGATCCAATTTCCACAAGAGACAGCAGTGTGAGCTGCTATCATGTATGCTTTGGAGACAGTGGCACTAACAAAACAGAGACAAGAGTAGCGCTTAAGATGTTAAGACTTTTACTGGGAGTCAGCAGAATGGACAGGATAAACAATGAGTATATCAGAGGGAAAGCTCAGGTCAAGAGGGATAGTAGATGTATTGGGCACAGGATGTTGACTATCGAGCTGCCAGGCAGGAGGAGAAGAGGGATTCCACAGAGAAGATTTTGTGTTGTACTGAAGGAGGACATGGAGAGGAGGATGCTAAGGAAAGGGTGACATGAAGGCAGATGATGTGCTCTGGTGACTACTGAAGGGACCAGTTGAGAGAAGAAAAAGAGTTTCAGAGTACCATGCACTGCCCTCTTAGAAATTTTTATTCGGGACATATTTTCGTGCTCAGCCCTTGTGCTCATCTGATTTTTGACACTGCCACTTAGTTCTTATTATCATGATATAGCTTAAAATGCAATTGTCTGCTGGAAACTTACAGCACAACTGTGTTCACAAGACAAAACAATGGCTGCAAAGTGGTTTATTCAAACAGTGTCTGATTAGCATGAACATTGTTCAAATATCACAACTCAAGGAAAGGAGTTAGCATGGAGATGCCAAAACATTACACACTTTGGTTACTAACCTAAAAATAGTGCAGAATCTGAAATGTTTCCCCTTCACTTAACATCAGAACATCTTATGTTTCTGTCCTACTAACATAACCTAATTCAGTAAGGAGAGGTCATTTGGAAGAACTGAACATGATTTATTGAGATATAGAAGTAAATTTAAAAATTAGACTCCGATTTCCCAACATAGAAGAACAAAAACCCAGCAATGATAGGGATTAGGACATCACTCCCCAGAGTCTAGTCACTGGTGATAGTGGAGATGAAGATGGAGGCTCTGAATGACCAGGCTGAGGCAGAAATGCTGAGTAGGCAGATCACACAAAGCCAGAGAGTGAAAAAAGTGGAATAACAGAAGAGGAAAGACTGGATTGGGGAAGCTGGGCAAAGAAATGACTGGATTAGAATAATGATGTGAGAATTGAGTTTGACAGGGTGGGAAAAAGGAAGAGCAGACTTACAGCTCAAACATACAGCAATGCAGTCAGACAAATAAAAACAAAGATCTTCCTCTTTGAAGCATAAGCTTTGTTTGTGAAGTATTTTTAAAAACTAACATTTTTCTGTTCATTTTCAGCATCCACTGCCTCACTTGCGTCACAAGCAATCATTGTGGGACATCATTTACATTTTATAACATTAGGAATTAACCCTGTCTTTGACACTTCTGGTGCTCAGTCTAAAGATGGGCAGGCACATAGTTAGCCTGGTTTTAACCCTGTATTTGCCACCCCCAACTAATTTAAATATATGTAGCTCTATTGATAATTTGAATGATCACAAATCATGTAAAATTAGTATTATAAAATCTAAAAGATGTGCATGATTATTTTATGTTATCCAATCACCCATCACGTCACAGGCAAAACATCTAGGTTTTGTTATATCCGTACAGATGTCTGTGTCATCAGTCAGCCAGTGAGGACTCCTGTCCTAACCACAACTCCAGGCAATCAAAATCTGTAATTTTTGTTTTTAATAAAATTGTTCTCCTTGGTCTTGCCAGTAAATAACCATACTATCTGTTACGCCCCAGTCTAGGGTTATGGGAGCACAACGTAAGTATTAAAAAAGGGCGTCCTCGCTCAGGTCCCCACAACCAAAAACCCAGTTGCAAATTTAGAACTCATTGTAAGGTTTATTGCTACACCAATAATACCAAAACTGAAAGCATAAAATCCAGGGGGAACCAAGGCCAAAATAACAAACAAAACAAGCTAATCTAAAAAAGTGCTACCTGAACCTTACATTAAAAACATACAGATCAAAAACCTTTTACATAATTTACCCTAAAGAGTCCATTTTGACCTTCTCAATCAAAGGTTGTTAGTGTTACTACCTATGATAACGTAGACCTCTGAGGGTCGGTTTGTGTTAGCATTTTTGGAATAAACGTGATCTAATCCATAAAATCAGTGTGGTTTCAATTATTACGTTCAGTGTGAACTGACTTTGTTGACAATACAATCCTTTCTGTCTCCACCCACACCCACACAATATCACAACAGATGCTACATTGTTTCCTGGCAACAGCAGCAAACTGCTGCCCTTTGATGAGAAAGGCATTACCCAGATCACGACTTGGAACACTTTAAAGCCTTACCAAACATCTTTTTTGTTCACTTTTAAATGTGTGGCAGGTAGGCCACGAGGCACTTTCTCATCATATATAATACTCTGTGACTTCCTTGAAGAAATGTTCTGGAACACAGTGATCTCTGGCTGGATGTCACCTCACGTTTCCCCTTAGGCCAAAATCCGAGAGATGCAGTAACCCAGTTTGTTCTGCAGGAATGTCTGTAATTGTCTTTGATGTATATTTCATTTTCCACACCCTATGTTCTTCTCAAGGTGTGTGAGTACAGGCTACAGGCGTGTTAGCTTTGATGTTTGTAGGTGTGCGTGTTGAACTGGGTGGGAACGTGTTTCTGTTTACAAATTCCGTGAGTATGCGTGGATGTCAGAATCAGGATGATTTGGGGGTGTGATGGACTGGTTCACTTGAAGGTGGATTTAGATAACTGATATCACAGGCAGATTAAGAGAAGAACACAGTCCAGTGTCTTCACGCAGAAAGAGACAATGCACAATAGGGTTATATTGTGAAGTTACAAATGATCCCCTATCACCAAGAATGTGGAGAGGAAGAAATCCCCTTTTACAGGAAGACTTCTTCCAGAATGAAGTTCATGGATGGATGGTGAAGGGATAGAGAAGACAGAAAAGAGGAGCACAGGTAGACCACAAACAGCAAACAAGACAAACACAAATTACAGGAGAGAATCCACAAAAGTTAATGGCTGGGAGTGGAAATCATGCTTATGCACATGTGTACAAGTATGCACTGTTGAAAAGAATTCCCAAAAGGTTGATTTTGTTCATTTGGACGTAACGTTTTCAGTGGGAGAAACGTTTTGTCACTCATCCAAGTGACTTCTTCAGTCTCAGCTCACTGCAGGTTTTTAAACAGTACGTTTGCATAATGACTGAAACTAGCAACAATGGGCTGTGAGGTCAGTTCATTGATCCTTGGGTCAATGGTCAGGACAATTAGCATATTAATCAGATCAGATGCGAGTTTTACAGCCATCAGAACTTTTAAGTAACATTAGCTAATTCATTAGCTGATAAGCTAGCAGCTTTTCCAGAAACAGATAAAAATCATCGGTGGCATTTCATTTCATGAGAACAAAATGAAGAACAAATATGTTAAATTACTGTTTTTTTGTAGATAAAGTCATAACTGATTGGCTTTCAGTAATCAGTAACTTAAAAAGAAAACAGTATCTTGTTGGTTTGCTTCCAGGTCCTCCTGTCATGTCTGGTAAGAGCTGTTTTGGTGTTTTAATGTGGATGGAGGTGTTTGACACATGCCATTATGTCATCATTACAGCTTACTTACTAATGTTCTCAGCTTACTTCATTTGTTCATATAGAGAGATTAGTCAGTAATTTGAAATCTTTATGGGACCCGGTGTTATAAAGTGTCCTTACAGTTTCTATAAGGAAACTTTATAACACCGGGTCCCATTTTGCTCTAAGGGCTGTAAGGAGAACTCAGCTTGTATTCAGCTCCAAAAAATATTCTTGAGCTACTTTTTCAAACTGTTCCATGAGCAGCTTTTTTCCCAAGAAAAACATTCTGCTAGACTTTTCAAATATCAGCTGGATCGCCATTTGGTCTGGGCCTCTGCTCCAACAGGAGTTCTGGCCCATTTCAACCCCTAAACATTACCCTTTGTGTATACACCAGGATGTACCTGATGAATTTGTGATATAGTTTAGTGAAACATGCTAACTAGTTTCTATGAAGTGATAAAAATAAACCTAATGTTTCTTCTGGTTTTCGCCTTGGTCACACTTTATGATAGCAATTGTTCATAAAACTTCAGTAAAAAAAACATTTTTTCCTTTAACATTAAATTTATGATTATTAACGTTTGCATAATATAATTTCTATGTATTTATGTCATTATTTTGTGTAATAAAATATCATTTTCTTCTGAATTATAAGTTGTTTTAGTCATTGTGTCATTGCTGACATCATTTATCAGCAATGATGACACTGGCACACAAACATTTTATATACCCTTTATACATGACTTTATAACCTGGCCATAACAATGATCAGAATTCTTCAAATGTACCATTGTACAGGCAATTCAAGTTATTCATTAGATAATTACTACTACTACTAAGTGAGTAAAATCCGAGCAACAAATATCTGTAATTGAGTTGAAATTAGTCAAAATAATAGACAAATTTATGATCTGACCTCTTTAAAATTTACTTATAAATTTATCTGAGGTGTTGTGAATGACTTTACTTATTCTTTCCAGTTCATACTGGCTCAACAATCGTAACTCATATTTCAATTGGCTCTGAGAGAAATGCTGAAGCCTTTTAATCCCCAGTAGACATTAAATGCTGAGTAGCTAGTGCTGAATTAGCAACAACTGCAGTACACATCCAGTTAAGCCATTAAAGATCTCACAATTTCATACTTTTACTTTTTGATCACCTCTGGGTTTTTTTTAGTTTTTTTACTGTTTCTTTACTGTTATTGTCAGAAGAATTATAACCATCACTCATCATAGTCTTTACCATTACTACTATGCAGTGAATACATTATGAATGATCAAAAATTCACTATTGTCATTGAGAAATATACTAAGTAAATATTGAAAAAAAATGCAAACGTAAAAACAGCAACATAAAAGGCTTTGTTGAACTGAAGACAACAACAGACACATTAACAGGTGCGTGTCTGAAATCAAGCAGTGCTTATACCTCCACATCTCCTCCACTGAGACACAAGGCCAAAAGCAACAGACTGAGGAGCTAGAGAGTGGACACTTGTTTCTTTCTCAGTGTTTCTCAGTTTCTTTCTCGTTTTTTTGTCTCCTTCTTCCTCTCTCTCTTTTTTAACTGTCAAAACATACACGCACAAGCATAAACAAACACAGCTACATGCATGCGCTCTGTCAAAGAGAGATGATGAATACCCTAGATGGATGGACCGAATTAAAAAGAACATTAATGAAAGAGCTCTAATTGCAGCCATTTATCAGCCTGTCCAGTGTTGAACTCCAAGCCTTACAGATACAAATCAGTGTGTGCGACTGAGCAGTGTGAACATTTTCCTCATTGGAATTTCTGTGCACTTAGTTTTTATGCAGTGCAACCCCCCCCCCCCAAAAAAAACAACAACAAAAAACCCCTACAAAAACTACCAAAAAATATATATGTTCAGTTCAATTCAATTCAGTTCAAGTCAATTCAGTTTTATTTATATAGTACCAAATCACAGTAAAAAAACTATATTTTATATGTACACATTATATACTATATGTTGCTAACTGTGGCAAAAGCAGAGCATTCACAATGCTCAGTTTTCGACACTTTGCACAACATGATGTCACCTAAAATGGTCCTCTCAGGGACAGCCAGATGACGTCCTACCAAATCGAGTCCTGTTACCTGAACTTTGAGTTTCATACGCTGTGTTCACAAGATTGAATTAATGAGTCACCATGGAACTGCAGCCAAAAAATATGAATTTTATGCTTTTTTCAACATATTTAATATAATTCAACTCAGTTCAAATCACCAAATCACAACCACAGTTGCCTCAAGGCGTTTTATATTGTAAGGTAAAAACCCTACAATAACAGAGAGAAATCCCCAACAATCAGATGACCGCCTATGAGCAAGCACTTGGAGAGAGTGGGAAGGAAAATCTCCCTTTTAACAGGAAGAAACCTCCACCAGAACCAGCCTTTATGATACAGTTTATGATAGAGGGGTTAAGCACATAGCCATAGTTCAATTTTTAGAATTTGTATTGGTTTCAGTATTAGTATAATTTATTTATGTAAGCATTAAGGCACCATGAACAAATTAATGCTAACCATCATTTTGATAATAGGTACATAATAAATGCTAACCTTCTGACCACCACAACCAGCTGCTTCTTCCTGTTTTGGTTTAACTACTCTCCAACAATGGATGCCATTCAGGGAGTGTGTCCTTTCATAAATCCATAACTGGCCAATGTATAAGCAGAATGCTAACATTATATTGGCAAAAGCAACTTCCCTGTATAAAAAAATGAAACTGCCTAAGTCTCATTTTAATTTAGTTCAGGTATACTGAAAAGCTACAATGTATTGTGGTCTTTTCTTTTGGTCAACAAGTCAACATAAAGAATTGTTGTAGTTATTTAGCTGCGTTCACTCCTATTCGTTGTGGACTGTCCAGTGAGCGCTCTCTGCTGAACTGAACTTTCTGTGGCTTAACAAGGAGTGGAATGTCTTGGTTAGCTCTGATCTGAGATAGCTCTGGCTTTGAGCACTGAAGCCCCATTCACCTGTTATTTAAACCTTCTGTTTACAACTAGCAGCGAATCATAATGAAGATGCCTAAAAAGATGCAGAAAAAGGAGGGAGGAAGTAGCTAAAATTGTTTGTTATAGGTAGTGGATGACAGTGGACAAGCGGAGCAGCTGCACCATGGCCCAGAAAAAGGTAATTAAGGATTACTTTAATCTGTGTCATACAAAGCTACTGAAGTCCAAGAAAAATGCAGTTGGAAATGATCATTAAAGGTTCCCTTTAATTTGTTGTTAAACAGGTCACCCCCATGAGATGTATTACCTTGTGTCATTTCATTACATACTGCAGGTGCTGCATATAAACTACAAAAGACGTGCACAAAAGGGAAAAGTTTTCTCACTTTTGTTTGCATAAAAAATAATAATGTTGAGAGCTTTAAAAATTCGGTAGGTCAACTCTAAGTTCTCTTTCACTGTCAGATCACTTCTTTGAAAATCAACAGCTCTTGAAGTCAATGAAAACATTTGAATTGTTTGACAACAGTACACTTGCACTTACCACAGCCTTTGTCTTAGCAATGACAGAACAGAAGTCCACCAAATAAATCTAGAAGTTCCCTAAAAATGACCACCAAAGTTTATTCAACTATTGTATTGTGAAAAAAATAAGATAACTCCAGCCCATTTTGCAACAAACCAGTTATGAAAACTAAAAAATATATTAAGAACAAGAAAGGAACAATGTGATTGTTTCATGGTTGTAAGGGGTTTTAGGTGTTGGTCAAGTTGGATGGTGAAGCAATGTTACAAATTCAGATTGCGCTGATAGCTATTTGCTTTGCTTTTGGCGATTTCGTTTATGGAAAAGTTTCCTGGTTGTGTCATACGTGGATATTTTTCTTTTCTGTTGGCAGAACACAGAGAAAATGTGTTCTCTGATGAGTTTTCCAGTTTGAAGGTTTGATACAATCAAAGCATCATTTAATCTGGAGTTGAGTTAATCAGATTTTGCTACCATGCCATGTAAGTTTTTTTAATTTTCCAAATTAGTCTCAGAATCTTACACAAAGGCTTAGTGACTGTTTCCTTAAAACATGTTTATGTGCCCTTGCAAGTAAGCGCATTCACCTTTAAAATTAAAGTAAAGGGTGGGGAAAGGGATACAAGACTAAACTTGCCTGAGTAGCAGTCAGAATAGCCACAATCCATGAGGCTTTTATATATCACTGCTATCACAAGATATTTCAACATACAAGAGCCATGTAGTGTGAAAAGATTTAGTAACAACTTCTATTCACAGAAATGTCTCTGCAAAGTACAGGAAAAAACATATTTTTTTGATGATGCCACTGCAGAAAAACTATAACATGATGAGATCTTGAAGGAAGATCAAAATTTGGCAGTTTTGCTACTTTAGTAAACTGTACAATGGTCATATGTTATCTGTAACCACACAATGCACTTTCATATATATTAACCTATATTATTTTATAACCTTGCTCACGAGTGACGGGAGAAGGGAGCGGGAGATAGAGTAGAGCCACTGCTCCTCCACATTGAAAGGAGCCACTCGAGGTGTTTCGGGCATCTGACAAGGATGCCTCCTGGGCGAGGTGTTCTATGCATGTCCCACCGGGAGGAGGCAGACCCAGGACACACTGGAGAGATTATATGTCTCGGCTGGCCTGGTAACGCCTTGGTGTTCCCCCGGACAAGCTGGAGGAGGTGGCTGGGGAGAGGGAGGTCTGGGCTTCTCTGCTTAGGCTGCTGCCCCCGCAACCCGGCCCCGGATAAACGAAAGAAGATGGATGGATGGATGGATATTATTGTATAGAATTTTAACTATAGGTATTTTGCTTTGCTTTGTTAACTTATTTAAACCATGTATTTAAATTTGCATCTGATTAATAAAACCAGGTAAATAAAAGTCACAAATTTTAAAATCTAATTAAAAAACAAAAAACTAAATGACCTTGATCTTTGACTATTCAAAAGATTCCAGGTAAACATCCATCATGAGTTTCCTTGTACCTCTAATATCTAAATCGGTAATGGCTCTAACCCTGGGGTGGCTGTTGCTCAGGTGGTACAGCAGGTCATCTGCTAGTTGGAAGGTTGGTGGTTTGATCCCTCCAGTCTGTACGCAAGATACTAACCCCAAACAAATGAGCAGCATTTTGGAAATCATGGGACAAACAAATAATTATTCTTACAGACACAAATCAAAAATGAGAAATTGTTTGTTTATTTTTCGAAGTCCTTTATTGCTTTTGTCCAAAACATAGGGTTAGAGTGAGCAAGGATTTGGGGCTAGGATTGGAGTCATCACTGATGATGACTTGGACCTCAGGGTTACCCAGATGGACCTATGCATAGCCCAAACACATGATCCCTCTTTCTTAAAAATAACAGAAGCATCAGTAAAAACAAGCTGTACTTGAAATGCATTATAGGGTCAAATGTACTGGGGCTACACACTACACTGAAGCTCATGGTGCACAGTTTTTGTGCTGATGTTAATGTCAGGGGAGGTCTGGAAATCTGCAATTACGGAGTCACCAGAGTGTTAGCGACTTTTACACACTTTGTGCCTCTTAACTCGATGACCCTGCTCTGTAACTTCACGTGGTCAGCCCATTCGTGGCTGAGTTGTAGTGGTTCCACTTTGCAGTAAAACCCTTTACTACCAGAAGAGAAAAAAAATGTACAACTGACTTGTGTAACACTGGCATCCTGTTACAGTACCATCTTTTAATTTGGTGAGCTCTTTTGAACAACCCATTTTTCCACAAATGTTTGTAAAGGCAGATGAGCTTAATTTGATACACAAACAACAAAAAAATAGAATTCAAAATTGAGAGTTGTGGCCCAGTATATTTGTCCATATAGTGCATAATGTCAGCCAAAGTCAACTTTAGACACAGCATGGTAATGACAACATGAGTTAATGCCAAGCAGTTATCCAAGCTGCTGCTGGTACATGCATTTTTTCAGCTGCTCAGAAGAAAAGGAGGCAAAAAAATGTTTTCTTCATCTAAATAAAGATAAAATTCAGGTAGGAAATGGAAGTTTTCATTTTTACAATGCAAAACAAAGCTAAAACGGTTCTCATAAATGTTGTGCACTTAGCTAGCAGTCATGTTTGAACACCTTAATCCACAGATTCTCTCCGGTAATCTCATCTTGCTTACTTTAATCTCTTAATTAAACATTCTTTTCAGAGAGAGAGAGTGAAAGACAGAGTGAGAGAGATTTCCTCTCTTAGCCTTTCACCTCTTACTCCCTCTAGCTCTGATTTACACTCTCCTTTAACACAGGTTAGTGATTGGCTCTCAAGTAATAACTGTGAATGCCAACAAGACTGAAACCCTGATTATAGCTCCTCCTTAATTATATCCTGAAATCTGTCAGGCTCCTGGTTCTTTTTGTTTAACTGCTAAGTCCAGCATTCAAACTGTAATATGTAATGTGTAATGTTTGATTTTTCTATGGGGTTTCATTTGTATGTAAAATCTATGTCTTGCTCCTGTTTCTTTCACATAAGGCTCAATTCTAAAGTACAACATAGTCTCTTTGGCTGAACTGAAAAAAAATATTCATGTAACTGTCTCATGTGTTGTGTTTAGATTCGCTTGGAAAAAGCATGAAATCTCTTTCATGAATCCAAGCTATACAAACTCTACACCCAAACTATTAACGTGTTTTAGCAAGCAAGCTCACATCACTTTTATTTCATACTCTTTACACTAGCTCCCAAAAGATTTTAGGATTCGCTTTATTCTTGTTTTAGCACTGACAGAGAACTAAATGGCCAGGCTCCAGATTATACATTATATTGCTTGTATTTGCTTGCCTGCCTTCACACGCATACAAACTTGAGTGACACCCCATTCTTAATCCACAGGGTTTGATATGACGTCAGCCCACACTTTGCAGCTAACAGCTTCAACTCTTATGTGAAGGCTTCCCACAACATTTAGAAGAAACGTATCTGCGAGGTCAGACACTGATGTTGGGGAAGAAGGCCTGGCCAAATTCTCTGCTCTATTTTATCCCAAGGCTGTTCTGTTGGGTTGAGGTCAGGACTCTGTGCAGGCCAGTCAAGTTCTTCCACACCAAACTCACTTATCCATGTCTTTATGGACCTTGCTTTTAACACCAGTGCACAGTCAAGCTGGAACAGGAATGAGCCATACCCAAACTGTTCCAACACAGCTGAGTCCATGAAATTGTCCAAAATGTCTTGCATGCCTAGGTGCTTGATTTTATACACATGTGGCCAATAATTTGCATTCTCCACTTACACTGTAAAGAGTTGAGGAAACAAGGATTTGAAGCTAGTCAGTTGGAGTTATTTAAGTAGAACAGAAATTTTACCAAGTGCATTTGGGTTCTCCATCTGGGGTACTTGCCTCTAACATAATAATCCTGCAGCTGATCCATACAAACCCAAATTCATATTGTTTTGAGCAAGTCCTTGACCAATAGAGACCCAGCAGCCATATTAACATGAGATTTAACTCAACGTGAATTATCCTTTAATTATTTTGAATTGTCCAGTTGAAGTTCCCATTAAAGGGCTCTTTCCTTGCCTGTTCCTATACATCTACAATTAACTTTGCTAAAAACAGCAAGGACAATTAGGAGTTACTGTATTCCAACAAGTAAAATTCCTCCTTTTTTTGGTGAAATGTTGTGATTATTACACTGTGTAGTGTTTTTTCGTTAAAGTTTCTATGGCAACAAGTTATTTTGGAGTAAAACAGAAAAGAATTCAGTATATCCATGAGGTGGTTCTGCAGCTGACACAGTCATTTTGATGTATCCCTATACAAACAAACATCGGGTTCATGGCTACTGTGCCTCATTAGCTGGTTGTTGTTTACATCTGCGTTGCTTAATCTATTGGCTGACCACCCAGATGGAACACACACAGAAACACACACTTCATTACTGACACAAAACCTCATACAGCACAAACACAAATGGTCAGAACGAAGTGAACTCCGAAAAATCCAAAACACACACATACAAACACACACATCCCTCCAGCCATAAAGTCAGCAGACCAAAACTACACTGTACAGCGGAGTTGAGATCAGACTCTAGATGTGCCGTGCTGATCCTGCTTCTTGTTTGTGTGTGTCTGTGTGTGTTAGTTTAATCGAATGCTAATAAGCCATTCATTTGTGTTTTTACTCTGTCTTTCACCAAATGTTATTAAACAAGTACAAATTGTGGAACAATGTCAGAATAATGTTCCTCAACGTAAAATTGTGAAGACTCCAGAGAAGTTGGAGAAATTTTTGTGCAGAAGGGACAACAGTGTAAATCAGTATGGGACGCTTGTGATCTGCATTAAAAACAGATGTGATTCTGTTATATAAATCACTTAATGAGCTCATCAACACTTCCGGGATTCAATGTCTGTGAACACAGCTCACTGTGCAATCCATGAATAAAGGTTAAAGCTCTGTCAATCAAAGAAGCTGTATGTAAACATCATCTTGAAACACTGGATTGGGCCAAAGCTCATTTAAAATGGACTGGGGCATATTGGAAAACTGTGGTCAGAAAAATCTATGTTTGACTTAGATTTTTGGAAAACATGGAGAGGGACTTGTTATCAGCACTCAGTTCAAAAGCCTATATTTCCAATGGCAATATCTCTATCTATCTATCTATCTATCTATCTATCTATCTATCTATCTATCTATCTATCTATCTATCTATCTATACCAATTATATACCAAAATAACAATAGTGACAAGATTAAAAAGACAAATAATAATAGTGTAACCTAATAAAACTGTATATATTAACTGAGGTGTGAAATCCTAACACAGTGTCTTATAAAAGGCAAGTTAGAGAGAGCTAGCAGAATGACTGTAAGTTACTGTCATGGAGTGAAAGTTTGAAAATGGTAACATAAGCTGATTTCTGTCACCCGGAGACACTGATAGCAGATACAGCGCTCTTACATGAGATGGATTTTCAACACTTTTTTCTTTCCGTAAACGCAGACTTATAATGTGTTATCACCTGTCATCACTGACAGGCTGTTGGGCCTGATTATCTCTTTCTAAAATGACACGAAGCGGCAGTGTTTGTGGAGACCTCCAGGAGAATGTCACGGCTGCACAGGAATTACAAGGGGTAACATTCAACACTTTATACAAAACACACTGAACTTGTTTGCATATTATTTCGTGTCAATTTGAATTAACGCCTGTGTCAAATGTTAGCAAATGTATGTGCTAAACAGGGCTCCTGATTTGTACACTGTAGTTTGGTGGGATAAGTCTTTATTGTTGAGGTGCTGAATACTTTTCTTTGCTTCAGTGTGCTGCTGTCATACTGACTTGACACACGGAGACAGATTTAATTTAATGATGAAATAAAACCTGACAGTCATAAACTTAACTTCACTTTTATCTCCATACTATGTACTCCACTTCTTCCTTTGCCTCTGACATTTGGGATATTTTCACCTGAACATCCTGAAAACGAATAAAGGCTACAGTTTAGGAGGAGACTTTCAGACTGATTTATCATAGTGAACTGGAATCCAATTTAAAGGGGGTGGGGGGTGGGGGGTTGATTAGCAAGTGTTCCCAGAAAACCTCACCACTTCAACAGGATGACATCCTTACAGGAGAAGCTGGACCTGGTGGGTCCATAATCTCCACGTGACATAAAGCGGTGTGAGCGCGGGAGATGAAATTGAAATGAGCACCTCAAATTCCTCAGAAAGACTCTAATAAGAAACAGGGAAGTTAGACAGTGGGGGCTGGTTTTCTGTGTACGTGTGCAAACGGTGGCAGCCCTTATGTGGGCTTCGAAAAAGCACAGAAGTGGCAAAGCTACTCTGACAAGGAGGACGTTTAAGTTCAGAGCGTGTGAGACTTGTCCCGTCGAGTGAAAACAATTGGCCAGCCCCAGCTCCAATTCATCAAAGTGACAGCACTTGGCCACGTGGAAATGAATGAATAAATAAAGGAGAATGCATTCAGTGTGCAGATAAAGAGTAGCCTGCTGGGTAGACACTGTCAGAGAGGACTGTCAGTGTATATACCATTCAGCCCTCGTTGGCAAAATGACATCCTCCAAAAATGAAACACTTGCATGAGGTTTCCTGCTCCCTGCTACACATGACATGCAAATGATTTGTGACAGTGGAAATAAAATTTAATCTCTACAATTCCCATTTTGCTGTTCATCCGCTGATACTGCAACACCTACAGGGCTGCAGTCATGGCTGCTGCTTGTTGTCATGTGGAGTAGTTGACCTCAGAAACTCAAGCATCAACATCCTCTCCTTGACTTTGACTATTAAAAAAAAGGGTTTACCTCACCCTATCTCCCCTGCTCTTGAGCTATGACCTGCCACATATTTATTATTGATTATCACTTTCTGTTCCTGCAGAGTTTCCACGGTTACCTATAGGCTTCTGTGATGCAATACAAAGCTCCCTTTATGTGCAAGTCAAAAGAAACAGGAGTGTCTTTGAAGGGGGAGTGGAGGTAGGATCATACAGTAGAAACACGGGGTTCTCCTCATGGGATTCTTTGTCTCTTCTATCTTCAGGGTAAAAAAAAAGTTCTGGAAAGAAGTGAAAAACTAATCATATAGTTTTAGCATACTGCAGCATTTCAGCAAATATGCTTATTTTTTCTTGTTTATGGTTAGATAAGAAAATAGTTTTCATGGCTTTAGGCTAAATATCAAAGTATAGGCAGCAGACTCTCAGCACATGTGCCAGCATTACTTAGGACGTTCCGCTCTGTACGCTACGTTCAGGTATGTGGCCGCTGTAGCGTACAGATGCCAGGATGCATCACGGTGTCAATCTTCTCTGCTAACACTTTCCCATTTTCCCCATATTGCCAAACTATCCCCTTGTATAAGTATGAATGAAAACTCCATTTTGCAACGGAGGCCTGAGAACGTTTCTTCTGTGTCATTTGTCACTCAAAGCCACTTTAAATGCATCACTCAGTTCGAACTTTTTATGGAATTTCTTGGATCAATCCATCATCCCTCGAACAAAACAGATTTGAACAGCACAAGCAACTTTTTTTCCTCCCCGCCCCCCCACCCTTGTGTGGACAAAAAGGCTCTTATTTTCCCAATGAGCTGGGCTCCCTCAGCTGTGGCATATCATTCTGAGTGACACCTTCATCATAAATTACATACAGGCAGCACGATGGCACCCAACTTTAGCCTGGGGTAAGCAGTGGGTGGTGTGCGAGTTGTGGGGGGAGTCTTGTGTTGCTTGGCTGCACAGGGAACAATATTGATTAACACTCATGTTTCTTTTGAATCAATCTCCATCACCTATCGGCCATTTTCTCCATTATATTTCATCGGTGGGAAGACGGATGGTGGAGATGGGTGGATGTGTGCAGGGAGCCTATCTGTTGCACTGCAGAGATTCCATCAGCAGATTTAGTATTGTCTCCATCACCACCAGAATTGCCTACTGGA
>VUQG01045754.1:61150-110818 GCA_015106755.1 Etia nguti
TGTCCTCTGTGTGTGTCTGTGTGTGTGTGTGTGTGTGTGTGTGTGTGTGTGTGTGTGTGTGTGTGTGTGTGTGTGTGTGTGTGTGTGTGACTGACTTTGAGAAACTATAAAGCACTTTGCTCTATTCTTAGGCACTTTATTCAGAAAGAACTGTACATTTTTAGAAATAAAGTAGATTTTTTTGTTTACAATCCATAAGCCACCACTTTGTATCACTTTGCTACTTATGTTAAACACACACACACACACACACACACACAGAATATTTGGCGTTTTGTGTATTTTGACTATGTTTGCATATGGCTTATACAAACAATTGTTAATGGTTTTTGAATGTTTTCTCCCATCACTGTATCATCATGTGCTGTTGAACTGTTTATTCTTCAAGTAAGCGATGACTAGAATAGTCCTGCACATACAAGAAAAAGACAATAGAACTAAAAACATCATTCAGTACATACGGTTGTTGCTGTAATTTAAAAAAAAAAACCCCAGATACCTTTTTCTTCTATTTTTTCTGAAGACCATAAGAGAAAAAAGTAATTGATCTTTGAGGTTGAGCAAGTGCATTTTCCAAAGCAGATACAGAAGAGAATCAATTTAAGGCAAGAGCACACAGCGCCACAATTGTGAGTATCAAAGGCTGCCTTTTCTGTCTCATGGAACCTACAAACCATAAATCATGACTGATTGGACAACGTGGCTGATGCTAGCTTCAGAACTGCTTGAACTAGAATACCAACATTCCCATTAGGAGGTAAATATGAAAGCAGATAAAGCCTCAAAATGTAAATGCCAGGGGTGACGTGGTTTATTTATATTCACTTATTAAGAAATTGCCTAGAGGTTTGAAATCAGACTTAATTATCAGTACACAACACATTTAATGAATAAAGGATCACAATAAAATGAATAGCTGGGTCCTCTAACAGAGGCCTGGGAGCTTGAGGGTCCTGTGCAGTATCTTTGCTGTTCCTAGGACTGCGCTCTTTTGTGTTGTGACCCCAGTTTGTGGGTCACTGCCGAAGTGCTCCGATTACCATGGGGACCAATTTTGCCTTCACCCTCCATATCTTCTCGATCTGCATGTGTTCTTCCTTCCTGATGTTGGTATCACTTCATATAGCTATATCTATCACTACGGCCATCTTCCCTTGTATGTCCAGTTGGTTAGCCGTCACCAGTTTGTCTGTCTGTATCCGGAAGTCCCACTGGATCTCCGTCATTCTCAACCACCCTGTGGGGGCGTATCCTATTTTGACCTTGAGACTTCCAGGCCATACTTGGCACAGATGTTCCTGCATAGTATGCCAGCCACTGTTTCATGGTATTTCATGTATGCCCCACATGCTAGCATCTTGCACCCTGCTATTATTTGCTGAATTGTCTCGGGGGCATCTTTGCACAGCATCTGAGGCCTGGTGTGGTAGACCTCAGCCCATATGGATCTTTTGCCTAAAGCTTGTTCCTGTGCTGCCATTATTAGTGCCTCTGGCACCAGCCACTGGTAGGATTTCTCAGTATTAGCCACTTCTTCTATTTGCTGGTGCTACATGCCCTTCAGGAGCTTGTGTTTCAATGATGATCTATCTTTTTGCTCTTCTTCTTTCTCTGGCTTCTGCTGCTTGAGGTATTCACTAAGCAAGTTATCAGTTGTGGCCACGTCCGGATGTACTTAAGGATCTTTGTTGTTTTAACCTGGATAGTGGTTCTGGCACTCACTCACCTTCCTTCTGATTAGTATACAGTCTCAGGGTGCTGGATTTGGGGTGAAACCCTCCATAAGGTAAGGAGCTTCCTTGTCCTGATGTCAGTAACTTCTTTCTCTTCCTTTTGCCGGCTTATTATCCCAGCAGGGTATCCGATGATCAGTAGATCATCATATACCCTACCTGGGTATCCTTGGGGGTCAGGACTGTTCAGTCTTCAGTTTACTATTCTGGGTGTGTCTTGTCTATTAGCAGCTGGCTCATGCAGTGCAGTTAGCTTCTTTAGCCAGTAGGCGTGAATTATGTCAGCGCATAGTCCTGTTCAACTCTTCATGCTTGAGACTCTTTCTTGGATGTCAGTCACTGAGATGGTTACTGGAGCCTGTTCAGGGAGGTTGCTATGGTCTGCTCTTTCATCCACTAGTTACTAAACATTTTACAAATATTTATTAACAACAAATAATATAAAGTGCTTAAAATAGACTTGCTGACTGACTATAAATGTGTCTGCAAGCAGCTTTGGTGTTTCCAGTACCGGTAGTTCTCTTAAGGCCAGACATACTCAAGTGATTGGCTTTGACAGTCATAAATGTTTCATTAGCTAGCAGCACCCATTGTGTAAGTGTTTGATTTTCCTGATATAGGTTGTCCTTGGCATATTTTTTCGAGAGAGCATAGGTAATGCACTGAACACATTTTAGTGGAAAAGCTCTGCGCTGATGGTGATATGCTTCCAACTGATGATAATCATCTGTAGCAGAGCACAGCAACGGTTATTAATTGTTGATTTTCATAGCAGGTGCAAGTGATGTATTTTACCCCACCATTCCCAATTACAGCGATTCACCAACTGATTGCTGAGGTTATCGAGAAGTAGAAAAGCTCTTTATTCTTCTAAGAACAACCTTGGACAGATTGCCACTCAGTTTGCAAGACCGCTCTTTTATTAAATCTCTCATGCAAGTCTGAAAGTTTGCTTTCAGACACGCTGTAGGTCGAATGCGCTCGGCAAAGGTAAGGAGTAGTGTTGTCGCCACTGATTGTTGTACAAATGTCCCCTTTAAGAACTGCATCAAGGGCATCAGCAAGTTAGCAACATTTGAACAGACACAGCTGATTATTTAGATAGATAAGAGGACAACACTCATTTGTATTCAGAGATGAGTAAAGAAGGAGAAGTGAGTACACGGTGCCCGGGCAGAACTGATACTTGCAAATGAAAGCAACCCACAGGTCAAATCAATACTCTGTCTGCGATGATACTGTAAAGTAGCAAACCAAGGCCATTTATATATCTACTAACACCTACTACTTTAACAACCCAGTGAATGACCAGAGCAGAGAAGTTTCAGAACTCACAGACACTCGTGCACAGCATCAATTGAAAATGGGGGGAGGATACAAACGAGAACCTGTGAGAATTATTATTTGAATAAATATTTTAAATTCATTTCTAAGATGAGTCACATCTGTTGAGAATTTTTTTTTCTAAACTTACATTTCCATTTTCTCGTCAGCCAATTTCTCACTGGCATTTAAACAAAGCTTGTAGTATTCTAGAGAGGATTGACATTTGCGTTGCTGTGTTGTTTTTCATCGCTTTGCATATTTGGAATGATAAAACAATCCTAGATGAAGTCAAAACCTCTATTTCCTGCATTTCTTTTCAAATAATAGGAATGGACCTGTCATTAAAGCTTTTGTTTTTGGAGGGCCTGCTCACACCAAGATGTGCTCAGGCTACTAGTGTCATGGTTCTGGGTCATTTTGACCCAGTGTTTTTGAGTTTCTTGTGTTTTAGCGTTTTGGTGATATTTTGAAATTGTGGTTCATATTCTGGTTCATTAGTAGTCTTAGTCATGCTGTTTTGAGTTTCTTTTATTCCCTGTTTAGTTCCTTGATTATTAGATTCCCCCCTGTGTCTCTGTCCTTCTGTGTCCGTCTTCATGTGTCTGTGTTTATGTGGGTTGTGTGTGTCTTTGTGTCTTGTCTCCCGTTTCTGCTCCCATATTTCTCTCCTTGTGTTTCATTCCATGTTTCCCCCACCATCATGTTTATCCATGTTCCCCAGCCTGTTGTGTCTCTCTCTTCTGCTCTCTCACCCTCTCTTGTACCCTATCCCTCTCATGTTCCCTTGCTCTCTCTTTCGTCTGCCTTTCCTCACTCCTGTGTCAATCTTGTGTGTCAGTCTTGCGTTCCATCATTTCCTGTTTTATTGTGAAAGTCTTGTGTTCTATGTTCAGTGTGTTTAGTTTTGCTACCTCTGTCTCATTGTGTCTAATTTGTCTCTGCTGTGTTCCCCATGTGTTTCCTGTTCCCTCATCTGTTTTCCTCTGTTTCCCTCTGTCCAGCATCATGATCTCCCTCATTCCCCGCTGTGTGTTCTGCCTACCTGTTTAGTTTCATGTGTATACCCATTTAGTTAGTTTTTCATTCCCGGTGTTCAGCTGCCTTTTGAGTTCAGTTTATCTCCGTGAGTCTGCATTTGGTTCCATTCCCGCCTGCTTCACACGGCCAGTTTATGACAACTAGATTAGCTGGGCTTTCAGCTGATAGACAGTTTAGTATTGAGTTATGTGAAACACTAAGTATATGAATCTTTTATTTTTTAATTTTTTTTAAACATTTCATAAGCAAACATTTAGTCCTTTTAAACATAGTTTAAGCAGCTAAAAGGTGAAAGCGTAAACTTGACAATACTATAATGAAAATTTAATTTTTCAATTATTTATGTGAAAATTTGCAGTATCAATAGATGTAATATTCTATTACAGGAAATGTAAACACACACTTGTTCTCAGAAATGTGTATTACTCCCTTTAACAAATATAACCTCTACAGGCATTTTTGTCTTGTAGACACAGTTACCCACCAGTTTTTGACTGGCTTGTGGAAAGCTATTATCACTTTTCCTTTCAGATTTAGACTGAGGTGGCAAAAGTACTCATTGTATTTAGAATAAGAAAATTGTTTGGGGTGTACAGAGTTCAAAACAGGTTCCTTGGGAAAATTATCGTGTTCTCTGAACTTCATGTAACTGTGACAGATCTCAGCAGCAGAGACAGTGGGTGGGAGCAGGCAGGGTGGTGATGGGTGAAGACAGAATTTCATAGAAGATCAGGTTTTAGAAAACTCTTTCATGTTGTAAATAGTATTCTTTCATTATTGATAGGATAATTACTAATATTAAATTTCAATCAAGCTCAAAATTCAAAAGTTATACCAGCATATTGTTTCTTGACCAATACCCCAAAACACAAGCAGAAGCAATACGCCTCAGATTTGCAATCTTTGTGATGCAGAAAAAATAATGACAGCCATTTTTTTTTTCCGTCAGCAAGAACATTTTTAGAAACCGCAACAGTATGTGGCCCGAATAACTGAATAATTATGTTATATATCTAAAGAGAGACCATGCTGAAATATATGCATGCATGCTCAGCAAAAGCCATCTTTGACAGAGATGTTTTTTTGGGGCTCAAATGTCAGAACTGCACTACCAGACTTGCACATCGAACTCCTGGCCTCCTTCTCTTTGTACTTGCAGGTGCACGGCACAATGGGAGAGTCATCACAGAGCTCTGGAGGTGGTATGACCCAGAGGTGAATCAGGTAGAGAACATTGCTTTGAGCCTTCTACAGATATGGGCTTTGAAACTTTGAAAAGCACTGGAGAAGTAATGGAATATGATTTTCTACCATGTTTCCATGCCTCTCCAGATGAATAGAAACCCTGTGGACGGGTAGATTAGAGTTTTTGATCACTCCATCTTTACTTGTGTGGGTTGATATGATGATCTCTAGAGAACTTAGCAGACCGGGCATCTACAGAGAAAGTAAATGTATTTACACGTATGAGATTTCAAAGAAAAAAAAAGTTTCTTCTTTCAGGAGGTAATATGTGATCAGAAGAATCACCAAGTCAGGTACGTCCACCCCTTTGGGAAGCTTTTTAACTCCTCTCAGACTAACACCACCCACATGCATAGATGTCTGAGTGTCTTATTACATCTTCAGCGTATGGTGAAATTTATTCTATTCATCCGTGTTATTAAAGGCCTGGAGGGCAGCCAGTGAAGGGGCAGTACAGTATGGCCCAGCAGAGCACTACTGACAATTCAATTAGCTGCCTCCAACTTTGCACCACCTCCACATGACCTGCATCAGTAGGTTCTGCTGACGACCAGCCTATTGTAAAGTGATGGTATCCTTGGGTTGTGCTTCAAACAAAACCAACATGTTGACTAGCTAAAAGGATTCCAGGTTAATGGAGTGGATAGAAGGGGTGAACTTGGGTGTGTGTTGGGGGGGGTGCTGCTTTCAGGTTTTGCAGAAATGGGACCACTAACAATATGACATTAGCTAGACCACTATTTTGGATGTGTGACAATCATGGTGTTAATGTAGGATGAGGTTCATAAAGTTTCAGTCATACCAGCCTAGAGACTGATCTGAGACCAACTGGCCAAGAGGGAAAACCTTATATTGCCCGAGTTGTTGTGATTAATTGCTGAAGGTTGTTGGCAGTTGCTGGGAAAATGATTGCCAGTCACAAAGGCCTACAGAGTGGTTAATGTTCTCCTGGCACCCACTTTTTGCTGGGAAAAAGACGCTTTTGCCAACTGGTTGGCTGGTGTGGTAATCTGCCAGCAACCAAAACAATCACTAGGAGTGCAGGCGTGTCTTTGCGTCCAATTTTACCCAGCAAGCTTCAGAAATCACTGCCAACCAGTTGGAGAATAAAAGTTCTTCCCCCACAACTAATTGTTGTATGATGTCCAATATTATGGCCAACTCTTGAGCATGTGTTCATGACACCAGCTGATAAACTTCAATATCCACTTAAGATTGCAGACATAAGTATATGGAGAACTGGAGAGCTGGAGAGAGCTAGCAAAAGTATATTTCTAAAAACCCATTCAAATTACAACTCTCTCCACTACTCTCTCAGAAAATGAGTACTGTGCCATCAATGAATATTCATTCATGTCCCAGCTGGGGTTCATGTAAAACCTGCAATTTTATTTCTGGATTTGTGCTCTGCAAGACTGGCAAGTATCTCATATCTGCTGAATAATGTAAAACAGCTTACTGTGTGCTTTTTTTCAGGTTTGCTGATTGACCTTGACTTGTCTATGCAAATGCAGTAACCTACATTTACTGTGTCACTTACGATATTTATGGAAAATCAAATTAAGCCATGGGATGTTGAAAGGTTTTTATTTCTCTAATGCTGCTGAGTATGTAAAAATGATTATTTGCCAGCTGCTTCGATTTCCCCAAAGCACCTTTTTATTACTGACCGATCCATGCTGCTACTCATATTGCCTCTCAAATAGAAACAAACAAAAATATGTGAAAAACAGACAGCAAACAGAAATCTTGTATGTTAAAACAAGAGGAGCCATCCATTTCCTAAAAATCATCTATGTTGCTGATTAGTGTAATTCAATCTGCTTGATTTGTCTAAATGCAACTCAAAGCCTAGCAATTTTATACCATTTAGTTAATATTGTAATCAGCTTCCAAAAGCTGACATAGACTCAAAGGTGCAAAGTGCAAATTAGTGTAACCTTTGGTGCACTCAGAAGACCAACTGGAAAAATGAATTTCTAGATGTAAATTATCAGCAAACCGAACAAGGCATAATCAATCTCGATAACCTCAGTCTTTGGTTTCTGAACACTAGAATTTTTTATTGTACAATGCATGAAAAATCCAGTTTACTGTTAAATGAGTTATTATTTTAACCTGTACTGGGGTTAAATCGTCTCTGCAGTCTTCCTTTTCCTGCTTTATTAAAATCAAACACTGTAGCATAACTTTGCTGGCTCTAAAACTGCATGAAGCCAAAAAGACGCTCAAGCTGTTTGACTTTTTTTGCTGCGTACTGCCTCACTGGCCACTGTGACTTGTTTTGACATGGAGGAATACAATGTCATATCCCCTCTTGTCCTTCTCAGTACAGCGGATCAACAGATCCTCCATGCAGAGAGAAAAGTCCTGCTGATTTGAAGTCTTGTCCATGTGGAAGTGAGTGTCCTTGAGGTGTAGAAATAACACAGGTAGCATAAAATTAGCTCGGGAGGAGATCCACTGGACCAAATTAGAAGTTAGTTTTGTGATATTTGGCAACGAGCCACATAAAGCAGCAGCAGGGAACAGCAGGAATTTATCAACCAGCGGGTCTCTAATATTTATAGAGGACATAGCTGCCTGCATAATGTCTATCATGCTTCTATACTGAATGACAAAGACTACTATAGTTAAAAGGACATGGTGGCATTCACTCTGTTCTACTTTAGGGAATTATATCAAAGTCACATTGGGAGGCACTCAGGAAGCTTTGCAAAGCCTTTGAACTCAATCTATTCATGTGTGCATTACTTGGGGAAACCACAGAAGCATCACTGAACACCACCCTGGCTCACACCAGGTGCTTTTGCTAACATTTTTATGCAAGTGACACAAACATCAATCCCAATAATCCACAACCCCGAAATTAGATTGTGTTTCCTCATCTTTGCTGCGCTTCTCCTGCTAGATCAGAATGCAGTTCATAACAAAAAGCAGTACTTGACAGGAATTTATCACCCAGTGTGCAACTTAAAATCATCCTGAGATTGTGCAGTATTTCAACTTTCGTCACTTTGTGGCTGAGGAAAGCCATAGCTTTGAAGAGCTCAAGCTCACTTTGTGATTTTAAGATAGACCTAATGTAGCTTTACTTCATGAACTGCTTTGTTAAGATGGACCGACTGTAATGCAGTGAGCCTTTTTTTTTTGCAGTATGTTATTCAGCACAATAGTCTATGATATGTCTGGTGGAATGAAGCTGCAGAAAAAAAACTTCAGTGGCTAAGGGAACCTTACTGTAGCAAATAAACTCAAATGTTGCTGTGGGTAATGCATTCCCCCTCAAGTCACTGTGCTGTTTGGGGAAATAGTGTCATTAAAGTCATCACTGTCTACAATGTGCAGAGAACACAGGGATATGGGACCAGCGAAAAAAGATTGGCTGACCTTGATGGGGCTTATTAGCATAAAGGAGCCCTTTGGGCCTCACATACTGGGTGGAGTTTGGTGTTTGGTGTGTGCATGCAAATGTAGTCAGTTCTGCAAGCTGTTTCACATAAACCTGTGTTAGAGAAAAAAAATAAAAAGATAATATCACAGTCATGGTCACTGTTCAATGTTTTGTATTGAAAAGTAATGATTTTTAGAAAATAGGGTGCATAAAAGCTAGAAATTCAAAGTGTAAATAAATCAATTGATTATTTTTTGTAGCTGATGGCTACAAAAAATAATCACTTGATTCATTTTTTTGTTGAAATGCGAATTGTAAATAAAAGCAGTGACATAATGAGCCACCCTTTTCCCACATTGGTTACATTCCTGATTAATTTGTTGCAGATAGAAAACATTTATAAAGCACTTGATTTAGCCGGTTGTATACTGTTACTGCCATAAAGTGCTGGGTAAGGTTGCTGTGTGACTTATTACGCAACAATATTAGTGCCATTTGAGTGCAGTTCCTTGCACATGCTGGTTATGTTGTTATTGTTGTTATTGGCATGTAGTCTACCGTACGCCTTCTATGAGTGTATTGATTCTTGCACATTGCATAGGGAGTTACATATTGGCAGCATCTCCTCTGCTGTGTAAAACACAATAAGCTTGTTATTTTCCTCGATGTGACAGTTCTAGCTTGGCTAATTGCATCTGCTGCTGTTTTTGAGACATAGCACTGGTATCATTCAGCTACTCACTTGGCCACCAGTGTTGTCGAGCTGTTCTTAGCTAGCAGGTGCTTCTCTAGATTTGAAGGAAAGCTCCTCACAGCTGACATACACCAGTTCTAAGTGCTCAATTTGTATTTCACTGTGATGTTGTTCTTATCGGGGTTTTTTCTTTTGTTCACACATTTAAAATAATATGACTACCAGATCTCCGTAAAGCGAATAATACCTCAGTAATTCCTTGCTAATGGAAACCGGGCAGACACATATGATTTACAAATTAAAAATTGCAAGAAAAGTTTCCATTCTCTTTGACATTTATCATTTTTGCGAGTCTCTCCTGGTTGGTGTTGTGTCTTTATTCCTAGTAAAAACTGTAACCAGCAATAAGTTTGGGCTGTCTGGTATGTAAATGTGTGAGGCCACGAGTTTGTGCTGACTTTAGAATCAGGGAAGAGCTGCTGATCAATACCATATAATTTATTTGACCAGTCGCTTCTGACTTTCCAGCTTAAACTCTTGAGCTCTCCACAGATCAGGCTTTGGTACCATAGACCTGTGTAGGAAAAAATACGTTTTATTAGTGTTGATGCAAGTTCTCCTGGTCTTGTAAAGTTCATAGATTATTTAGTGTGATGTGTTGCCACTGAATGCAGCTTATGCTCTTTTTATGATTCTATTATTAGCTCGAGAGCAACATTATAACAGAGACTCAACCACCGTGCTTGATGGCTGTTGTTACAAACAACTTTTTATTCTCTTATCAGTGAAATTCCACTAAATACATCAAAGCCTACATCTTCAGACTGGCTTGCAGGAGAGATTTTGAACCCTCAAGCAGTTTTCATTTCACACAGTTGGGTTTGTTGGAGCATCGGGGACTGCTGCTTTCCAAACAAATTGACCAGAAGGTTTTTTTTAGGATCTAGTTTTCACTAGTTTTACAAACCAGCCAGAATTTTCTCTTAGCTGAGAACGTCCAAATTCTATATGAATAAATAGCGCCGTGTTGTATCACTAAATGAATATTAAAAACTAATGCAAGTTTGAAATGAAACATAATAAGTGGAAAAGACCAGTGATGGAGTCAATTCAGCCTTCAATTTGAACCGGGCATTGTGTGGGAAATGCTGTAATAAGCTCCCAAAAAAGGTGCTTTATTTACAGCATTGCTAAACTATCATGCCAGTATGTTCACACACTCCTACACACACGCAGCTCCGCATGCTCACATACCACCTCAGTGCTGCCTATACAGTTCTATCTCGGAGGCAGAGGAACGCTGGGCCTAATTGTGTCTTGGAGCTACTGTGCTGCTCATCTCTGGAGATCTCATTATAAGATCCACAAGCTGTTCAAGCACGTACCCGCTCTCTTCACTCTCTCATCCCATCAGCTTGTACAGCATAACTGTCTGAAATCTCCATCGCCCCCTTGCAGTATTGACAGAATAAAGTAATTATTGTTGATTAGGAAATTGCACCTTGCACCTAAAGAAAGATGCATAGAGACAAAGAAACAAACTGCTTGGCGAGGTTTTTGATCTCGCTGCCGGCTGTCTTGTTAGTATCTCTGATCTGAGCAATGAGAACAGTGTGTCTTCAGAAGTCTTCAAAAACTTTTGGCCAATTGACAGCTGATATGGTTGAAGTGCCCAAACTATCACTTTTTTTCCATGATACTTTCTGGATGCTATGCCATTAGACTCTTTTCTTTTTTACCCCTTGATCATTTTTCTTTTCCACGGCTTTATCTGATCTTTATCTGAATAAGTAATTCTATACATGTATTATTGCATTAATATATGAAATAGTGCAAGCAACCGCTAGAAGAAACACATATTGGGTTCTTATGACCTTATTTTTGGTTTATTGTTAATCTAGTGTACAATAATGTCACAACTTAAAAATGGTACAATAAAAAAGTGTTACTGCTTGGATCTACTTCTTATAGCTCAAGCTGATCAGGACCTTTTCCCACAAATAATGTAGCTGCTACTTGCAAGCATGTGTATGCATACCAGATGTAATGGAGTAGTTTTGAGAGATGTAATTACTTGCGTCTTTGCTGACGCTGACGTGAAAAAAAATACTTCATCATCTTCAAGAACAGTCCTGGAGCTGGAAGAAAGTTTGTACTGTACATGGAAATCAGTATACAAAAGATGCCTCAAAGGTTCAGATGTTTTAGGACTCCAGTGCTCATTTTATGATGAAAATCAACAACATAGCTTTTATGTTATTGATCTTTGCTTCTATAACAGCAAAACACATTACTTCAATTTTAATGGTAAATGCTTCAGCGTGCATAAATCACTTTGAAGATGGGAAATCCTGGAAGCCTCGCCGTCTATTTGTTCCTGATTATTCCTGCAATTAGTTGTTTGTTCCTATTACGATGAAGCACTATGAACAGTTCTTTAAAGCTTTCAACAAAACCCAGTGGAATGTGGTGCAAGAATAAACAAGAACAAATTGTTCTGTGGTGGTGGGGTGGGGTTTGCGGCTCAACTGCAGGGGAGGAGTGGCACAGTGGGTTCAGGGGGCCGTGCCAGGGGAAGCCAGCTGGCATGGCTAGCAGCCATCTCCTTATTTACGCAGTAGTGCGCTGGGACGGAGGTGTGTGGAGGGAGGATACGGTGCTGACAGCGGAGTGTCTGGAGCTGAGAGGGGGTCACTGTGACAACAGCGAACAGTCAAAAGTTGTCTAAATAAAGTAATGTGCATTGAACAAGTCCAGGCTGTGTCCACACTACCTGTGTTAGAGATTCATGTAGCTAATGACTCGCTAAAAGTTTGGGAACTGGGAAAATTCACATAATCAATTCTCCACTAGGACTAAAGCACTCAGTGGATCTGTACTCTGTAGTACCAAAACATTTGGTACACAACTTAATGAAGTTAACTATTTTAATTAAAATTAATTATCATATACTGGAAACAGTACACAATAAACACATTGTTTAAATGCTCTGAGCAACAAATTCACATCACACATCTTTATAATGTAAGCCAGAAACATGACACTCTTACACTCTTAATGCAGTTAATTGAACTCTATTTATATGGAGGGGACTTTGGGGAAATACAGTCATGTGACAAAGAAACCACGTTCTCCTTCTGTTCGGTTTTACATATCAGGACATATTTAAAATCATCTGGTCTTCAGCAGATCTTCAGATTAAACACAACCTCAGATATATAGCAACACACAACTTATCAAACTGTCATTTTACTACAGAAGTAGTGTGTGAAAAAACTAAGCACACTCCATAATTCAATGGCTTGTAGTACCAACTTTTCTCCCCCTTTGAAGAAACGGTTTTCTGTATGACTTTGTCAGTCGTTCACATTGCTGTGGAGGAATTTTGGCACACTTGGCGTTTTACAATGTTGCCTTGATTCTTTGGGCTAGACTAGATGGCCTGACTGGTGCCCAGGTCCCGTAGCTGAAAAGCAAACCCAAATCATTACCACTCCACCTCCATGCTTGACAGCTGGTGTGAAATATTTGTGCTAATTTGCTGTGTTTGTTTTTCTCCAAATGTGGTGCTGTGCATTACGGCCAAACATCTTCACTTTGGTCTCGTCTGTACAAAGGACATTGTTCCAGATCCCTTCTAGTTTATTCAGATACCGTTTTGCAAACTTAAGCTTGGCTGCCAAGTTCTTTTAGAGAGAAGAGGCTTTCTCCTGGAAGCCCTTCCAAATAAGCCATGCTTGTTCAGTCCTTTTCTAATTATGCTGTCATCAGTTTTCAGCATTTAACATGCTAATTGAGGTTTGTGGAGTCTAAGAGGTACTTCTTGGGGTTTTTTTTTTTTTTTTACAGTTTCCTTTGAGCATTTTATAGGCTGACCTTGGGGTGAATTTGCTGGAACATCCACTCCTGGGAAAATTGGTAACTGTCTTAAATGTTTTCTTCTTGTGAACAGTCTTTCTCACTGTAGAATAATGGACTTCAAATTGTTTACAAATGGCCTTATAACCCTTGCAAGATTGATGGGCAGCAACAATTGCTTCTTTTTCTTCTCTAACATCATTGCTCATGCATTTCCTCCTTGGCTTTGTGTTAACACACTCATGAACGGTCCAAACCAGCAAACTTTCAAAGTGTATGCTTTTACAGAGGTGCTCACATGTGCTGCTGGTCAGTTAATCAAGTCCATTCGATTTTTAGAGCCTCTCATTTTCTATGGACGCAGTAATGGTGTACTTAATTTTATGCACACAGCCTTTTCTTTCTTTTTTTAAAAACTTTTTTAACTACAGCCATTGCTGCTCATTTGTTTAATTCAAACGCAAAAAAGTAATCCGAGTGTAATATGTTCTAATTGATGTAATTTTCCATATATCTTTACAAAGATGCAGCTACGTGTAGTGTTTTAAATCAGCCTTGCTTTGTTGTAGAGGTTTGGAAGGCATATTGCTGAACCTTGAATAAAATCAGGACCAAAGCAAGCAGGAGAGTTGGTTTACAGTTAGAATTAAGAATGAATTACCTTTACCCATTATATATCTTTTCCATATCAAAGGATTTTTGGGGGGTATAGTGGATACAATTACAGAACAGGACCTCAAAATTAAAGTACATCGTATATATGTCGAGTTTATTTGAGTGTTCTTTTATTCTCGACTTGTGCGTAAGTGGGTCGGTCTTAACAAGGAGTTTAATACGACAAGGGAACGGAGAATAGAGTGAGCCTTGGCTGCCCCCAAAAAAGAGCTAATAAAGTGGTGACATACTGTAAAGAAAAATGATCTTTTTATCCTAAGAAAGGCTCATAAACTGCATGGCATTAATCAGTATGAGAATGACCCTGACAGTGACCATAAAGACTGGCTGTTAAGCAGACTGCAGGAAACAATGACTTTCAAAAGAACCCCAAAACCCTGGGGATGAATTTGAGTTAAGAGAACAAAAAGGTCATTTTGGCTGTGGGCAAAATAAATAAATAAAAATCTCCTAAAGAACTGAATGACTTTGATGAATATACCTAAATATTCATGTCTGAAGATTATATCTGCAATGCACTGATGCCCAGAATGTATCTTTAGATATATTTACTAGATAATTATACAGGTTTGAGCTCGCCCCCCTAACTTTGCTCATTAAAACTTTCTTACTTATTGAGTTGGGTATCTGTCCAGATCTCTGTGCGTTCCAAACACACCAGTAATTGCTGTCAGGTTCTCTGCAGATAAATAAACTGATTACTTTCCTGGCTCTCTCATAGTTAGGAATATATGTGCAGACTGTATTCAGTAACTGTATATTGGTCCTGGGAATTAGCATTGGTTTGGAATTGCTGTGTTTTGCCATACTTGTATCAGATGCTGTTGAAAGACAACCCACAGAGCCCCCTGTACCCACAGCCCATTGCTGTCTGAATAATGAAGTCACCTATCCCTCTTGGCTGCAGTCCAGGAATAAAAAAAACTACTGTCAGCATCACAATGAGAATGAACGAGGGTCCCAGGCTCAGGTGACTGATGTGATGTCCTTGTCCATCCAGCACCCACCAGGCCCCCATCGTTGCTCTCCGCCTCCAGCCCCCACTCAGTCACACACACAGTCCTATACGCTCCTGCTCTCCAGCCCATCACTCACTGTCACGCTGTCATTCGCTGTGAGAGAAAATGAAAATTTGAATGCAAGGTAACCTTTCTTTTCACCTGCTGCAGCATATTCAGGAGCTGTTGTCTGAAGCTCGAGCATAGAGTGCTCAAACGCTCACCAGGCACACTCACCTGTAAGAGGCTTTTCTTGGTTATGTACACCAAGCTTAATCCCAAACTTTAATTCACATATGTTACTTTAAATGATAATCCACCCAAAATGCGTTGTTTGAGCTGTCGCTCATACCTTGCCTGCTCATGCAGAGCTGAGGCTTGAATTCAGAGAATCAATGTGGTGATCTAAGATGATCACGGTCACTATAAAAGCTAAAAAAATCTAAACTGCCATGTCTAAAAGTTATTTTAGGTGTGATAAAAATACCAATCTCTTTTTGTATGCATATGTAAACTATACTAATACAAATACAGCTAAGCAACATGCAGTACTGTAGCTCTCAATTCGTGCTGTTCCTTGGAGCCTGCTGTAAATCGACCCGACAGGCACAGAGCTGTAACCCACTGAATCCATTCATTCTATCAGGTGTGGTAACATTATTTTGCAGGTGTTAAGTCAGGGGAAATCCATATTGCTAGAGTTATAACTTCCTGGTTCAGGCTATTTCCTGACATAGGGGGCAGTGAGACATTCCAGTGACAATGTGTTTGTAACCCATGTCAGTGACCAGAATAAGATATTACCTTAGAAGGGCAGGAATGGTCTTTGTGCAGAGGACATAGAGATGATGCATTGCTTATATGAAACGATTAGAGCCAAAGAAGCATGACATGGTGGCAAGTGCAGATAATCTCTCAGGGTAAACCAGCTGGAAGAAAAAATTAAAATGGGCCTTTGGAATATGAAGGTTGTGGAAAAGGGCTTTTCACTTTTTTCATTGCATTTTAAAACACACCTTATATTTGGACTATATGATGGCGGAAAAATAGATTGGACGCACATGGAAGCCTCTTGTGAATGGAATGCATTCAGTTTTTAGTCAGGCAGTTTGTTTTTAGGTTACAGTCTGCTGTCCTGTATATGATCTTTATGTTAAGAAGTCAGATTTTAGTCACCAGCCAAAGCAGCAGGGCTGCTATTGTTTTTAATATCTGAGTGGAGACACCTACTATAGCAGCTTTCTATAAGTCCCAACTTGAAATGTTGGCCATTTCATACCTTAAACTTCCTACCTGACTCTCACTCGGTCTTACTGAAAGCAATGCCACTAAGCTCTTCCTCTTCAAAGTCATGAAAATGAACTGTAATTTCTTAAATGTATCCATACAACAATGAAAAAGAATAGAATCTAAAATATGAGAGTGGAGGGCACAAAAGTAAACAGCAACATTTTACAGCAGGATGTCTCTCTTCAGCAAATGTTATGCTCATTACCTGCCTATTATTTCTACCAACAGTGAATTTTTCTCTATACGTTCATGTTAAAAGATATACATGCGGGAAATACACTGACATACAGACCACAGTGGGAAACATGCTGTCAGGAAATGCCGACTGCAATGTAGAACTAAAATATTCTTTCCTTTAGTGATAGTGTCTCTTTACACCGTCAGTTCTTTGTACACTTACATACAAGAAAATGGCTTTAATACTCAAAAAGGCAGCTTTGTGAGAACATGTTCATACTTTTTTAAAACAAGAAAACTGGCAGTTTTTTGGGTAAGAAAAAACCCACCTTTTTCAAATTGAGTAGTCATAAAAACTGCTGCTTTAGCAAAGTAGATAAAATAAAATTTATAGTAGACACGGACAGTTTGCTGTACTATAGCAAGTCAAACACAGTTTTAATCTTACTGTAAGACACAAAATCTGTCTAGTTTCCCTCAAACTCCAATTTAGACACAGTCAGGGGTTGAACAACCAAAACTGGCACTCAAGTACTTCTCGGGTCCATTTATATTCTTATCCATATGAGTTATTATGATGATAAACATGACTGAAATCTATTGTGCTGCAAATAACATGTAATAGACTGGGGGCTATAACCTGATTTATCTGTAAATAATAAACATCGTAACTCTTATTTCAGGTTCAAATATAACCAAATAATCCAAAGTTATTTCAACAAAAACTTTATTCACATGGCGGTGTGCAACCAGTCTATGATGAATCACACTGGGTAATCCCTAATGAGGAGTGGCAGGGGATCAGGAGGTAGCGCAGGTCACCTAATAAACTGAAGGTTGCTGGTTTGATCCCTGGCTACTCCGGTCTGCATGTCAGTCTATCCTTGGGCAAGATACTGAATCACCGAGTGTGAATGTGTCTGAATGTTAGCTTGAAAGCACTTAGACGTAGTAAAAAGGTGGGCTGCTTGGGTGAACAAGACACGCGCAAAGCTGTTTGAGTGCTCAACCCAACTCTACTCAAAGTAGATTTGAGGACCAGTGCATTTACTATTTTCATCATTATGTTGCCTAGCAACATCTACCAGTTAGCTAAAGTGACTTATTTTATTTTTAGTATCGATATATTGTTGTGTTCAACATCATTTGCCACATTAACTTATGAAGTCAAATTTACTGAAATAACAGTTAAAGTTTACAGATTTTTGTCAGGTGCATTTTACTGACACACACACAATAATCTGTGTGCAAAGTTTAGTTGTGGAGCTCCTGATTGTGTAGAGTAAAAGACAGGGTTAACTTAAGCTTCAGTGAACATAAAAGTTGCAGTGTTACTTCTATCACCGTCTTTGCTCTTGTGGTATTCTCCAATAGATTTCAATTCAGGATCCTTTGAGTACCATGTCTCCTTCAAATATACTTTAGATTTTAGCAGCAAACTGTTAATGATGGACGGTTTTCAAACATAAAAAACATGTTCAATAAATTTCCTGTCTTACAGAGAACCCTGTAAAACACCATGTATTTGTTACAAGCTACTTTCTTATGCCGAGGCCATATAAAAGCCAACCTCATATAACTGGAAGCTGTGCGAGAGCAGTGCAGAACTTTCAAGCGCTGTTGTAGTCACGGTATTATAGCATGTTCTCATAGCGACACAGTAAAAACATTTGAAAAGAGACCAGCACCTAAGTCATTCCCAGACGGCTGTCACCTTTTTGCTTACATCGGAGAAAAATGGTAAAGAGGTTACCTTCTGGGCACAATCACTGGAAGCTCTCTGTGCTTTCTGAACACCAACTATCCTGTGAGTCATTTGAAGCAATTGCATTTCACAAGGCTAGAGGCCCGATGGTGGCTTGAGGTGGTTGTAAGAGCGGGCACAGCAAAAAGACATGAGATTGTGCAGCCGTTGATTGCTTCTGGCCTTCCAACATATAGTAGTAACAAACAAGAAAGTATCAACAGGAAGCCAAAGTTGACACCAGCTTCATAAAGCACTGGAAAAAAAAACATCAAGGTGGTGATTTGTCATAAAAATGATTTTATTATCCTAATTGTTATGGGATTACGGATATCAATTTTCCACTTTTTTTCCCCTTTACAATATATTACTATCATTAGACTGTTTATACATTGTTTTATATATTAATAACTTTCAAATAATTTTGTACATGCTTTTGGGACTGACATTCCCTGGTCAGATGAAGCAGAAAAATGAGACAAAAAGGCACGTGATTGCTCGTATTCACAGTGAGCAATACAGTCCAAAGAAACAAAGAACCGTCGTGGTTTATGTGAGTGCAGTTGAAATGTCCCCCGGTCTAATGATGGGCAGCCCCTTTGAAGCCTATTACATGTCTTGCCAGGGCAGCACATTAAGTCCAAAGCAATTTTCCATATCACAGCCCAAAATAATCACTTTCATGTGGCAACTGACAGCAATTATATCTTCTGATTTGCTCCGATTCACTCAGGGAAAAAAAAAAAAAAAGTCACACACCCACCCACGCTTTCTCATCTCCAAAGAGCTGATACTTTTACAGTAGAAACAATATAATTACTAGAACGTTGAACCACCTTCAGGGGCTGCACTCAGATGACTTGCTCTATACATGTACAACTGTAGCTGAATATCGGAGATGTGGGCCATTTCGAACGGTGCAGCCTGCCATAAGGTCTGGTATGAACGTGCAGCTCAGTGGAACACACGGATTGATCATATTCTTCTTTAAAACTCAGTATTGGAAAGCTCTGTGGCCTGAGGGAGACCCAGTGTACTGTGTAGTCTGTGGTGTGAAATACCACACACCAGCACCACCGGCGCTCTGCTCTCTCTGAACTGTCCACAGTTTAAGATCTAACTGTGACTTGAAATGCTGCCCAAACTGTCTCAGAGGTCTTTCTCTAGTTTCAGTGCCTGGGATGCTTAATCCAGTTTCGTATCATCCACTTCTGACCAGAGCATCTCTGGACCACAAGGCGAAGGCCAAAGTTGGCGTCTTTGGACATTTCTACCTCCAAGCATCGGCCAGTGTCCCTGCTGATGATTGGACCGTTCTGCAATGAAAACACAGACAAAAATAACGGCAAATTTTTAAAGTGCATTTCAAGAAAAAACAGAGTGCATGCACACGCAATCATCACTTTTAAATCCGTTTGCACGTTTTCTTCTTACCTGTGTAAAGTCCCAAAGCCTCTGGGAAATCCTTGACACAGCATCACATTTTTTCAGACTGGGAGTGCGTCCTCTGCCATCATCAATGAGACATTTTGTATCAGGCAGGAAGGTGGTGGACCCCAGGGGACCAAGCTGGAGAATCCCCTCCGTAGAGTACCGGGCCAGCTGCAAGCCAAAGAGATTCAAATGTGTTACACTACCTAAATTAAAGAGCGCAGTAGAAAACACAGCTTTATAAAAAGCAAACACTTGACTTTTTAGAGGGCATCTGCGGAAAGAACAAGATGGAAATGTGCTTCATTGAATGTGATTGAATGTGATTTGCAGTAATGTGCTTTACCTATTCTGCTCTACAAAAGCAGACAGGCAGAAATTACAGAAGCAGAAAGGAGAAAATAGGTTTAAGGTTTGATTGGCAGACTGTGTTTTTCCTTCACTGTTATCTGAGTCATCTGCACCGGTTCTGTCTGGAGCATATGTTTGAAACCCTTAGCCTAATGTGTGTGGCACATAATACCACATACCTCCATGAGTGCATCTTTCCCACTTTATCATCCAGCTGTACTCCGAATAATTACAAAATGCCCTGAATTATATATACAGCTACTTTGGGATAATTTTATCTATATTGAAAGGTGGCACGCACTGCCTGTCAGCTTTCTTTGTAAGTAATTTACAGCCTGTCTTGTATGTAATTAATGTACAAATAAAAAAATTAAATCCCACACTGATATGCTGAGAGAATTTTGGAAAATAATAATAATGGGAAATTAATAGAAGTCAAATGAACTGTCATGGTCATTTTTGGGACTCAGTTTTGATTATAATCTTTTGATATTTAGAATTCTTAGTTTATAGTTTTGTATTCTTGTTTCTGTTATTTTTGAATCTTCATGTTTTAGTTTACTCCAAGCTTCCCCAGTATCTGTTTGAGTCTTGTCCAGTCTTCATTTCTGTCAGTGTTTAGTTTCTTCCTGTTTTATTTTGATAGTCACGTGCCTTGTTTTACTTCCTTGCCTTGTTGTTTTACTTAGCTGTGTCTCGTCACCCTCCTGCGTCCACTGTGGACTTTAGGATTCTGTAGATTGTAGACCAGCCGAAATAAAAGGCAGGCTTTAAGTTGTTCTGTCTGTCTCAGAGTCTGTATTTAGGCACTATTCCTGCAACCCTTGGCATGAACAGAACTAAATTCAAGTCATAATATCAACACAGATAGTTTAATAGTTACTTTAAATGAATTGTAATCAACCACAAATTAATTAAATAGCCATCTTAAAGCATTTAAAGCTCTCTCACTATCTCTCACTGTCGTATGGAAGCTGCTGCAGTTTCTGGAATTTAGATTTTAGCACTGTTCCAGCTGTTAATTGCTAATTTTTAATTGCATTTCTGTCGCAGAATAGTTTCAAATACTAAAATAGGCTCTAGTTACTTTGCATTGAAGCCACAGTGCAGCTTATTTATGGTACAGTTTCTCTTAACAACCAAAATTTGATCCCTCACTGTGTAATCCGGCGCATGAAAGCCTCTGTCGTGATACGTATCTATTACGCAAGGATACAGTAGAGATAACATTTATAATTTATGGGAATGATCCTCTCTGAAAAATGAGATACCAAAGCTAGGGAGGTCTTCACTATGACAGCCAAGGCCGCTTTGACTACCCTAAATCGTCAACATGCACGATCTGTCATGTACAGAGTAGGTGGTAACATGTTACGTACTTTATATAACTCACTGTACTTATGTAACTTCCTGGAAGAATTGGTGTAATAACAGGAATCAAGAGTTCTAAAAACCGAATTTCTTTATTTTACTTCATTCATGTGAAAATAACCCACAACTGCTCTACCAATGTGATTTCAATTATTCATTAATTTCTTTAAGAGCAGCTGCTCTCAAACATATGTACTGTTATAAAACTGTTATGGTAAATGGACTGGTTCTTATATAACACTTTTCTACTCTAAGCACTCAAAGGGCTTCATACAATTTGCCTCATTCACCCATTCTTACAAGCACATCTTTTTTCTATGCTTTTTCCACATAAATGCATTAAATCTATAACTCATACACATTCATACGCCGATGGATGCATCAGAGAGCAGGTTGGGATCAGTTATCTTGCCCAAGGATATTTGGCATTCAGACTGGAACAGCCAGGAATTGAACCACCAACCTTCCGATTAGTAGATGAGCTGCTTACCTATAAAATGAATCCCATAAAGACTAAAATTCTAAAACCTGTCAATGTTTTTGTGGCATTTCGCTTTGTATTAAAGTGCTTTACTCAATAAATTTTAGCATTGAAATTTTTGGAGCATATACAGCATGTTTGTCTGCGTGGAGGATTTGATAGAGCATGGATGGAGAAACTAGAAATGCACATGCTGTGTCTGTGGGTGATTGTTCATGTGAGAGGAGAGATACATGTGGCTTTTAATCCAATTTTCTGTCATAAAGAAGCACTCAGAACAAACAGGAAAACAATAAAGCTCCATATCTTGGTTCACTTGAGGTCTACCGGAGCTGGCTGAGCTGATCACTGCGATACATATTTCATCAGCATCCTAGTAAAATATGCATCCAAATACGTGTATGGAACTCTCATTGTAAAAGCGATGACATTCACATGCACATTTGAAACTCATTATTATTTATTTATTTGAAACTCACTACAATGAGAGACACAGTTTAATGACCTTTAGGCAGAGGTCATTATTGCAGATAGTCTTATTAAGAATTTTCTGTAGACCTCTTGGGTCTCTCAAGGTTTTAATGCTCTAAACAGATTTAATAAATGTGTAAACTATGACTCGGCACATGAAAAACTCCATATAATCCCCACTAATACCTGTTTACAGCTTAGTCTGGCAGCGTTTTATATGCTAATACATTTAAAATGAGTCCATAACAAATAATTAACGCGAGGAAATGATTCTGCCAAGCCAATTAACCTGTGGCTCATGCAGCAACATTACACACTCCATTGCGTTCCTGCAATCATCAGAGTTTTGCAGCCATTTTTTGGAGGTCAAGCTAATAGCAAGTCTTCTTTTTCACGGTGATAGTGCAACTGTGGAGCAACTTTCTTGCTGCACCACAAAGTCATACCACAGTTTGTCTTGTGGCCAAGCCTCGAAACAGAGCGTGTGATTTTGTTAACATACACCAAAACCCTATTAAAATGTGCTGGCGAAACACTGGTAAACCCTTTAAAATAGATCTGTTAATTTAAAAAAAAGGTCACGCCAACTCTATCTGTTGTGCACAGCTCCTTTATACCGCATGAAAAGCTTCTCTGTAAGTTCATTAACTGCCTGTAGCCATCTGAAGACAGCAGGACAGATATGTTGATAAATCTGCAGCCTCTTATCAGAGAAGTGTATCGTTATTACACACAGCTGTCCACTCGGTTTCTTTTTATTAAATCACATGCAAATAATACTGGGCGACTATTAAATGAAACACGCACATCACTACGCACACAAGCCCGCTGATAGCTTCATACTCTGCCTGTGTTTGTGAGAGAAGCCAGATTACCAGAGGATCATGATACAGCAAAGAAAGCAATACTAAAATTTTATCAGTGGACAATAAAATATTGCATCGTTTGGTTTATGAAACTAGATGTGCACACACGCTAGTAGTGTAATGGGTCCGGCTCTGTGGCTCCACCACCATCCTTTCACTGCTTTGCACTGCTGAACAAATGTGAGACATTATCAATGATTTAGATTTCCACAGAGAGAGCGTGCAGACACTCACTTCTCTGAAGCACAGCAAGAAGTTATTCTGATCAACTCTATTTTTTTTATATCTGAAAAGGAGAAATTCTATAAACGACAAAACTGAATACAGCTAGCTCAAAATAATGTTTGTCATCAGTGTAATCTAATGATGCAAAGAAATCAAATTCATTCCATTTGTTTATTTCCCCTGGGGACCAGGATTAAGAGTTGATCGAGCTTTGCATTACTGACCCGATGGAGCTCTTTGCAGGGGAGGCCAGTGAGGTGGTTTGCATCACCAGAAACGAGAGCAGTTTTCAGAAAAGTTGGGAAATGTTTGAAAAATGATGCACGGGTAGCTTTTGCATGCATATCTTGAGGACTGGATTTGGCTTCCCCGTGCAAAGGAAAATAAGCACAAAAGCAGGACAAGGGCCTCCCACCCACAGCACCATTTGTTCTGGTATCTATTCAAGTAAAGGTTGTGCTGAGAAGATGCTTGCTCTTTTTTTTTCCCCAGCAGCATCCTCTTGCATATTCATATAATTGTTTCCTGGGAGTGCCCCAGTTTTCCAGTGTTTCCTTCAAATCCTGACCACATTTAAAATGAGTTTCGGATTTAATTTAATACCAAACTCCCAAGAGCTGCATGTTCTCCTCTCTTACCGTTAAAGAAAAATAAAGTGCAGCATATTTAATCACATTCTGAAAAATTCTTCACTTTTCGTCTGTTTAAATCTAACTGCAGACACAATGTATGTCAACACTATAAGGGATTATGTTGACTGATCTTTTCACATTTTTAAATTAGTGCTTGCATATCATCCGTTAGCATGTTCATGTCATCTCATACTCTCCAGCTTCAACACTCTGACTCTGTTTGGAACCTGCATGGGGTTCAAGCGCTGATTAAGAAAACAGGAGGCAGCATGCTCCCTTGTTATGTTTCATTCATTTTAAATGACTGCTGTACATGGATCACTGCTTATATCATGCATGCGTATACAGTGTACATTATAGCGAAAAAGTTTCAGCCCATCGGAGAGGCAGCTGTTCATTCCTGAATTCATTGTGCAGCATAACAACCACTGCCAAAATACAGCAGAGTCAGAAAGATCTGTTCAGCAACAAGAAGAGAAACAGTCCCGCAACAGATGGCACGGACCCCACAGAGCCCTGATCTCAACATTATGGAGTCTGTCTGGGATGAAGAGACCAAAGCAACTGAAGTTGTCTCAGTACTCAAAAGAACTGCTGCAAATTCTCCAATCCAGCTGCAAAACCAGAGTACTTTGAGTACCTTGACAAAGTGCATGCATGTTTATCAGGGACAATAAAGGCAAGTGATTTTCACAGTACTTATGAATTAAACTGAGATGAGCAACATTTAAGGCAAAAATATAAAAAAATATGCAACAAATAAACAAACAACAAGCAAATACATCTATCTATCTATCTGTCAGTGCGCCCCAGGGCAGCTGTGGCTACAATGTAGCTCGCCATCACCAGTGCGTGAATGTGTGTGTGATTGGGTGAATGACTGAATGTAGTGTAAAGCGCTTTGGGGTCCTTAGGGACTAAGTAAAGCCCTATAAAAATACAGGCCATTTACCATTTATATATCTATATCTATATATCTATTTATCTATATATATATATATAATCCAAAGCCATCAATAAAGTGTATACAACTGCAATGCAGGTTTCATTTCAAGATGTCCAAGTGCATCTATCTCCTTATATGTTTCTCTTCAGCGTATATATTTGTAGTAGCCTAACTGCTGCACATTCCTTTCATATATAGAAATCCTTAAAAGACGGATGTTGCTGCTCTAAAATTCACCACATGGAGTCTTGAATTGAGCATTTTGGCTTTTGTCATCAAATTAGCAAAAAGAAAAAAATCTGACAAACGGAGAAAGAAGAGGGATGAGAAACTGAAGGACTTGTTCATACAGTAGCAACTTATCAAATACATGGTAGCCATGCCCTAAAGCATACCCTACTTTATTGCCTATTTTGCTGTAAATGGGACCATAATTCACACAATGAGCATTGGGCTGTATCTAAGGGGTGAGGGACTTGAAAGTAGTAGGTTATTTTGATAACCTCATTACGAAAAACGTTTCTTTTGGTGTAATAAATAAAGTGAGGAGCACGGTAATTTTCTCACTGAAGATCCAATCTGTCTTCCTTTTCAACTTAGACGGCATGTAGAGTTTGTAATTATTTGTTTTAGGGCTTTTTTTCTTTGCTTTTAACTAATGACAGTGTAAGATAGAGGAGTGGCATGCTATATATAAATATCTATAGCATATAGTCACACCCACACAGGTTAAAACAATGTATCACATGTTAAGGCCAATCTTGATTGTATAACTTCATCTCTGTTACTTATAAACTTTCATTGTTTTAGATAGCAACATGATTAGCATTTGGCACACTAAGTGCCTGACTGCAGAAACTGACGATGATTGTTTAATTGTTGCTTAATAAGATGAACAGAGTGCCACTGATGACAGCAACAAGCTAGTCACACTGATTGGTTGTTAGGCTGTTATTATTAGTAAGCATAACTGATGATGTTGGCAAACTTCAGACAGTATAGTGATTATAGTTTGCTTCGGAGGGCTGTGCTAAGCCTTTCTGGTGTATCTACTGAATCCAGATATTTTTGGACCGAGCAGGTCATTGCATTAACACTGACGCCAGTAGGAATAGCACTCCTATGCAGATAAAGTCAAGAAATATTTTCAGGTCGAGTCACAGAGATTGAGAAGATGTAGTTCACGTGGGTGCAGAATTTGAAGCTGAGACACCTTCAAGTCATGTTACATGGTGGGGCGGAAGACTTTTGAAGATTTATTCTGGCTGCAGGAGCAAATGATAGGTCGAAACATCATTCAGAGTGAACAGGTTTTGAGAGAATACTTGAAATATTTGCAGTGTCCAACATAACGTAATCTTTAAAAAGTGAGAACACCGTGTAGTGAGTGTTGGTCTTTCAAACTAGCATTAAGTTCACAGGATGCTAGTTCTCCCTCTATGTGTATTCTGAGGTAGACCTCAATTTAATTTAACCATGAGAATATTTGTAGTATATGCATCCTGCATGGCTTAAAAACCCCAGAAGGGATGTGTGTGGTGGTCTACATTAATCAACGAGAACCAATGGGAAGAACACATTTCTATTTATAGCATGTCTGTGCCTCACACTTACTATGTAAAACTTGACTTGGATGCTACATTGCCTAAAGAGGAGACTAATTGCACCACATCATCTTTAGTTTCAAGTGTTAAAATGCAGAATGTGTTGATTTAAAAATAATCTGCTACAGAATTTTCTTAGGTATGTTTACCTTTTGCAAAGACACCCAATTTACAGACTTAAACTTGTAAGAATCAATACAACGCACTGACAAACAGTTTAATTAATGGCATTACTGACTGTTGAATATCTGTATTGAAGACAGCAGTCAATATAAACAGGAAACAGAGAAAGATCTGGGCTGACCTGGGAAGACATGCCGTGGCAGGGGTACAGAATGGCTTTATCATCATCCTCTGAACCCTGGTCCAGGCAGTAGCCGCTGGCCTTGCTGTTTCTCACCTGCAAGAAAAACAAAAAAGGTGTTGTTTCTATGAAGCTGCTGAAAGCTCCAGTATTTTACATATCCAATATTCTAACCCATATGGAAAAGACATATATAAATCTTATAAAGTTTGTATCTGTCTTGTGTGAAACTTGTATGAAAAGCATACAAGAGTGAAAACAGATATAAGATCCCTTGAAAAATTATACAAATGAAACTTGTATGTTTTGGATACTTCCTAAAACAATATATGAAAGTAATGAGAAAGTGGCCACTTTCATGAGTAAATCATATAAGCCTTATATGATTCACTATATGAAGCAAGCTAAAGCTGATGCAAGTCTTTTATAAGTTTTTTCTATTTCTTTTCCATATGGGAAAAAACAAACAAACAAACAAGCTTGTTTCAAATGTTCTTCATTTATACATTTGAGTGTTGGGTGCAAGAGCAAACACAACACTGTTCCACATAAGTTTATTCTATTCTATGTTCAATTTGGTTCTGTTTTATTCTAATGGTGGTGTACCCTCAACAATAGGAACGTGTTATATGTATACAGTTAGCATGGTGCCAGATAATGTTACCATCTGCTTGTGTTTCTCCTACTCTCTGGGCCCTCTGTATTTAAATACAGCAGAAGTCTCAATGAAACTATTCTCATTTACATATTTTGCTGTATGTTGGATGTCTGTTGTCTGAAAATTGGAAAAGTATGAAACAGTCACTGAAATTAAGCTTGCACCACTTTTTCATTGCATGCAAAGTCCAGACGTAATACTTGGAAATGTCTTTTGACAAAATTACCATATACATAAGTTTGCCATGATTTTGGCTGTATTTGGATGTAAAATTATTACTATGAGATAAATCTGGAAGGGAAAGTGGGTTTTTTTTCTCTCTCTCTCTCAGATTAAATTACATTGGTGTGGCTAGTGGAGAAAGTTTGCCTACAGGTCTTTCTGTTTGAATGTAGTCTTTTCTTTTCTAGTTTTTGGGTTTGCACTTGCAGTTTGACTAGCTTTAAGAAACAAAACTACTTGTTTAAATTATGAAAAAGTATGTGGTTTGTTTACAATATGTCATTTTGTCATATGTCAAAGCTCTGAACTTCATCTAAATGCCTATGCTCCTATATTTGTGGGATTATTCATGACATTTCAATTCAATTGTATTTGTATATAACCAAATAACAACAACAGTCAACTCAAGGTGCTTTAAATTTTAAGGTAAAGACCCTACAATAATAACAATAATCCCAAAAAATAAGATGACCCCCTATGAGCAAGCGCTTGGGGACAGTGGGAAGGAAAAACTCCCCTTTAATAGGAAGACAGAACAATGCTCAGGGAGGGGCTGGAGTGATGGGAGAAAGACAAAAGGACAAAAGTGCATACGTATCAAGTACATAAGGTGTTAAGCACCACAAGGCATTTTTTTTAAATCAGGAATTTAAGAACACATTTGAGAAGATATTTCCCCCTAAAAAATAGATTAATAGCTTAACTTCATATTTTTCCTCTGGTTGTCCATACTCCACCTCCACCCACCAGTGGGGTGCACCTCACAGTTTGAGAACCACTGGTGTACGTGAAAGGAGAAGCTGATAGAGACAAGCTCGCTGAGTATTATCGAGCAGTTTTCTTACTGCCTCTCTTCTCAGCCTTTTCGGTCGGCTCCTGCCTTTCTTTTCCATTTTATTTACAGATTAGTGTAGGTGGGATTTAATTCTCCTTTAGGCACAGTCTATGCAGTGAAGAAGAGAAGAAAAGGGGTGCGAGCACTGCAGATAGTACAGTAGCAAATGCACAACAAGACAATACTAATGGCAACTAATTTTACTCTTGACATTCATCAGTGTCAATCTGGAAAAAAAAGTCTAAAAGAAAGTGACTAAACCAGTGAAAAGACTTCTTTAGCATTGATTTTAATGAGAAAACAGCCCAAAGACGATCCCTGTGAGCTGAGAAAACTGGGTAAATATGAATATTTTAAACATATTTTAAAATGTTACCCCATGAAAATGACCAAACATTATATAATTTAATAAATTACTGGTTTCAAATTTGGTTCGAACCAAAATAATAGTATCAGAGCAACCTTTCAAAACCTATTATTATTTATTATCTATGAAGGTAGATAATAGTCTCTTGAATGTGAGCCACCATTTAATTCCTCTGTGCATGTCACAATACCTCTGTGATACTAGATCCACTGTGGTTTGTTCACACAGCAGTCTTCACAGAGGCTGTATTTTCTCAAAGCGATGACTGAGCTTTGATAGATATTATCGGGACGCGACCAGTCCCAGTTCAGTCTCCCCCCTGTCCTCCAGACCTGCAGATGATGCATTGAGCATGAGCTCCATGTTCGGTTTGATTTGAATGAGTAAGGCTTCATTTCCAGGTTGCGACATGTCTATCATGTAGTTTTGTCAGGGAGGGTTCCACTCGGCTGGTCTGGTCAGCATGGCCGAGCGCGGTGCTGATGCTCGGTGACAGATGAGGCTCACTTCTGCTGTGCCGGCTGTGTGGCTAGAAAAGGTAAATGTTACCCAGCTTGTCGACAGATCTGAAATAGTGCCACTTAAGTTAATGCCACTCTGAGGAATCCATCTGGGTGCCAGAGCCAAAACAGGCAGTAGAGGGAACAAAAGGGGGAGTAAATTCATAGGGCTTTGATGAATCGTGAATTCTGATATGCAGCATATTGATTAGGCTGTGCTTTTGTTCCCACATATTTGCCTGTCCATCTGTCTGTGAGTGGGATTTTGTAAAAACCCGGCCAGATTTGGTAAAAAAAAAAAAGTGAAAAGAAAAAAAGGTTTTAATAATTCAGTCAGACCAGCAGCTTGTGAACAGGCATGCCAGACAACACCCTAGGCTGTTAAGGGGGCCCCCAACAGTTGTCCTCAGTAGGAAACCTCCCCAAGGGCATACAAAAAATACCATCAGTTCCAGAATGGGAGAGTGTGTCGCATTGCTTTAATGAGCATTATTGTAAAGTGATGTTTGCAGTTACTACTTTGTAATTTAAACCCATACATAGATGAATACTGCATTATTTATGGTTGACTAATAAATGATTATGATATTTGATCAGACTATTAGCCTTGGCAGTGATCTGCGCTTTTTCCCAATGCCCTTCTAGTTTTCCAGGTGTCCATTGCTGAAATTGATATGAGGTAAACAATGCGTCTCAGCGAACCTCCAAATAGTGTCTGAGTCAGGAGCGTGTTCAATTCTTCAACCTGTTCTAATCCTGTTGTCTTCCCCCCACTGTGCTGAGTGCATAGCCAAGCCCAGTCAAATTAAAATGGAAAACTAATAAAGTATTTGATTAAAACTCATTATGAGGAACTAGTATCAAATCCTGTGTGGTGATGTTGCAATTCCTTAACAATATCATACACTTAGCTTAAACTAGCTACACTCAAATCTTTTTTTCTAAGATGTACCACTCCATCACATTAAAGCTATCGGTCGGTCAGTGTGATGATCCCTGGCTGTTTCTTTCATCTTCGCATGTCACAAAACATCCTAATAATTCACTGCTTTATTTCTCTGATTTATTTGTAGGATCAGCCTTCCTGCCCCAGCTTTCACATCCTCTGCAAACTACAGTGGTGTGAAAACGTGTTTGCCCCCTTCCTGATTTCCTAGTGTTTTGCATATTTGTCACACTTACATGTTTCAGATCATCAAACAAATTTTAATATTAGACAAAGATAACCCGAGTAAATTCAAAGTTCTGTTTTTAAATTTTGAATTCATTGATTAAGGGAGAAAAGTTTTTAAAACCTACCTGGACCTAAGTGTGCTCCTTTTGTTAAATCATGAATTATCTGTGATTAACCCGATTTTTGTTTAGTTTTCTAAACATACTCAGGCCTGATTACTGGCAGACCAAAGGAGACCAAGGAAAAAAAAATAACACAAAGGCACGTCTCACATTTGCCAGAAAAACATCACGATGATCCCCAAGACATCTGGGAAAATCGTATCTAGACCGACAAGACAAAAGTTGAACTTTTTGAAAGGTGTTTGTCCCCTGATGATATGGCAAAATCAGTGTTTACTTTCAATCATTTGCTTAATAAATGTCTTCCTCACCTCCCCATATGTGATGGTGTTGTTATAGATTCGCATCTCTGGGTAGACGTGTTCAAGGTACCAGCGGAAACTCCGACATTGCAGCCTTTTCCTTAAGGCCAAGCGCTCCGAGACATCCCCGAAATCAACCCCAGGGTTCTGTCAACAAATGGTACAAAACAAAGACAAACACACACGAAAAAAGCCTCTTAACCTGCAGGCATTTTAATTATTAGAGTGAAAGCTGCTTGAGAAATGGAATATGCGAGAGAGTTGAGGTGCTGAAAAGGAAAGACCAACCTTTTAGTTAAGAGATGGATAGATGCACCTGTCATGAAGGACCTTCATTGTTCTTTCATTACATGTGATCTGTGCCGAGCAAACTCTAATCAGCTGCTTAATTATGAGCCCTCACGGCCATGCCGGCATTACGGAGGTGGCTTCCCAGATTGATTGGGGGAATGCCTAATAGCTGCACTGCCTGGCACTGAGGCTTGATTCAGACGCATGCACACACACATGCACACACACATGCAGCCATCTACTTTTCAGTCAGTCCGCCCCCATCTGTGTTGGAATCCACAGTCAGCTGCTGAACGTGCTTCCAACATCTGTTAATAATGAATTCTAGATGGAAATATCCATTTTTGTGGCCACCATAAAGCGACACTAAAAAATGCATTCAATTTCAGTGAGATGTTGTTTGGTGTTTGGACTTGGAGCTGGCCGCTCTGGTGAATCATAAAGCCTTCCCCCCACCAAGGTAATTGTGCTCTCAGCAGGTACCTTAGACAATAACAAAAATCTGTGATTGTGTATAGGGGGAGGCTGGGAGGAGAGGGAGGGGGGTAGATGGAATAATCGTAGTTAGGCCTTTCTACTGTACACAAAATAACTCTGTGCCACAGGACAGCCGAGGTAATAACATGCCATGCCACTGTGCTTGTAATTACACTCAAGAAGGGATGTGGTCTGATTGACTACTTTGTCAAAGGTGCTGCCACCCCCAGCTCCCACATTTCGACTCCACATTTCCAGGCGGCAAGCAGGCATCAGCAGCGTGCCACACCAGTGTGTGACTAGCCCACATCCTGTAATTATTTTGTTAGGGACATCAGTGAGCTGTGTTGGACGGCTTTTTTGAGGCCTTCACTGATGTCCTTCACTGACTATCATCTCATTCTGCATGGCTGAAGAGGCAATTAGGATTCGATATTAAACTCTTTATTAATAAAAGTAGCTGTTTATTATTTTGCAGGTCATCTCCGTAGACTCTTGAACGTAATTAAATGAAACTGTTACGTATGAAACTAGACTGATTGGAAATGAGGCTCATCTCCTTCACTTGATGTACCTCTCTCATCTGTTTGGAAAGACCATCTACTGCTTTCTGCCTGTGCTCTGCTGCCAGTGTGAAAGGGATGAAATCTGAATTTTGAATTTCTGTTGACTAGAGGCCCGGGATGCATGTGTGAATGAGCAAGTGTGACGGGAGGAGACGGGCCAAAAGAGAGCTCATAGGTTTGAATGAGGATGTAATCTAAGACAGAGAAAAACTTACATTCATGGGAATGTTCCAGGCCATGTAGACGTGGGATTTGTATTCATCCATCCACACCTCAGCGGCTCGCAGGGCATTGCGCTTGGCGTAGTAATCTATGTCATTGTTGTAGGGTTTTTTGGTGCGCTCGATGTGGGCCACTCTGGCGCACGGGAGGACTTCCATGCTCCCTCCACACTGCCACACCTACACAGAAAAAGAGTTAGTGTTTTAATCAAATATGTGTTTTTGCTAATATTTCTTTACTGAGCTTTTTAAATACAGATAAATCTAATGGGAACACAGCCTTTGAATAAACTGGCAAATGTGCACTCCGCCTCACCCAATGACAGATGGGACAGATCAACCGCTACATAGCTCCTGCCTAATGTAGAGGCCAATCAAACTACAGGCATTGAGGTTTATGGATAATTAATTGAATTAATACAAAAAATACTGGTTTTCTGGTTATTACAACTTGTTTTTTACTTATGTAGACCTGGCTATTATCCCTTATGCTCTTGCTCATAATGACATTATACATAAAAATATTAACTTGTTATTGATAAAAAAAGAAGAAAGAAAATTGAAACAAATGTGGCAGCTAACTCATGCTTGTGTGTCTTTTTCATGTTTTCTGGTTGTTTTGCTATAGATGTCTATACAATCTGATGTCTTTTTGGAAATACAGGAATCATCCCTCACTGGCTATAAAACTCAGATTCTACCACAGAAAGGTATATTTTGTATATAGTATGAAAAAAACAAAAAGAAACTGTGTCGATCAAAGGCTACAGTACTGGACAGAAATTAATTCCACTTCAGAGAAAAAATATTCATTAAAATATGAAGTTAAATGTTGCAAAGCCACATGCAAACAGTCTTGGTAGAAGCACAAATGAGGACTAAAATAAATGCATTTGACTTTTTTTAATGACTTCTCATAGTGGAGTGAACAAGGTCAAACAGGCATCTTCATTAATTTGTCCATGGTATCATGGTCATACTTGAGCTTGCTGCAATTTATCTCCATCTATGAACTGCTTGAAAAATATAAGATACATGCAATGACACATGTAAATCTGCTACACATTTAGGGTCACAATCTTTATCCACTATTCAATGTGACAGAGTGCAGCATATGTAATCATCATTAAAGAGGACGAAAATACTTGCAATTAGTTTACAGCTATGTTATGTCGTCATCTTTTTGCTTCTAACATAGCACACGTGTTCCCAGAAACGCATTTAGTTGTTACATTATGTCCATTATTTATTTATATTATTTGCTGAAGTGAGTGACAAAATGAGTGATAAATGGATTTGTAAGCCTATGGCTCATACTGTAGATACAGTCTTCATAGAGGTACCTATGACAACTGGAAAACAATGATGCCACGGAGTGCTGTGCATATGACACTGAAAAAGAGGGATATACTGCTTGAAGCCAGGCAGTGAAAAATGATATCTTTAAAAGCATCAATCACAGCTCAGAATACTGATTGATCGCAGACTGTGTGATGTTGTGACCCTCGACTGACATACTCAATGGAAAGCTACAGTGGCAGGCAGTCACATGGGAGTAATGCACCCATTTCTTTCAGTGCCAGAAAAGATTTGAATTTTAAAACTCTCTGCAAAAACACATCCATATCTGCAAATCTCTGCCATGGTGTTACAAAGTGTCTAAGCAGTTTCTCATGCCGTATCGCTGGAAGGCCACAGCATATGGTATGTCCTTCCAGCCGTACAAAATATCACCGCCTCCACCACCCACAGTCTCTTAATGACAATTGCCACAAAGCGTAACAGATGTTCTCATTCATTAACTTCTCTATGACCCCAAAACGATACCCCCTGCTTGGCGTTTAGGGAAAATGCTGCTGCAAAACTATTTTCTCAATTAAGTGCAGATCTGGGATGATGCCTGTTTTGTGCACATCATGCTTATTGAATGCCGTGTGACAAGATGTGAATAAATACAGCTTCTGTTTTTTGGTCATTTTCAAAATAATGACATGTGATTCAAACTCTTGATCTGTCTTTCCTTTTATGATTCTTATTGTAAGACTAAAAGAGTACTACTGAACTCTGAAGGCACTTCATGATGCCATTTGGAAACCTTAAAGTGCTAGGCAAAGGCCCTTCTACCAATGCATAGAGTATATTAGTATGGTAATTTAAATATATTCAGAGATTCCTGCGCCCAGTGATTTATTATTAACAACCTGTGACCAGATGCAATCAAGAAACGTTTGATGTGTGTAGCTGGATGTATATATGTAGGCCAGTTCATCAGTGAGTAGTGCCAAGTATTGGGGAGATATGACAGGATTGTTAGGTAAAGGACAAATTTGGATTTTTTAGTATGAAGTTCTTAAACTATGTCTCCATTTGTAAACTATCCATCAACCCCTAACCTCTATGGGATTGAAGGGTCTCCCCCGAGATTGTCCCCCACATATTTCATATTTCATTTCATTCCATCCATCCATCCATCCATCCATCCCCACTTATCTGGGTTTGGGTCGCAGGGCCAATAGCCTAAGTAGCATTCCCCAGTCTTTACTCAACTGGCAACCTCTTCCAGCTCATCCAGGAGGATGCAGAATTGTGAGAGATACAACCTCTCCAGCATGTAGCGTGTCTATCCCAGGGCCTCCTACGACAAGGACATGCCCAAAACACCTTGCCTAGGAGGCATCCTACACAGATGCAAAAAGCACCTCAACTGGTTCCTTTCGACCCCATCAGTTAGAGCTTTTTACCAATTCCTGGATTTGTTTATTAAGAAAAAAAAAAAACTGGCTGTACAATATAATGTAAGTTATATTCTTGTTATTCTCAATAAATCCAATGAAATATTGTTTGAATAAACCAAAGGATTCTGTCTAAAAAGCTTTTTTCTTAGAAAATGTTATCCAAGCTGTGGTGTATGGTGCATCATTTTGGGACTAGTTTCATCCACATCGTTCCTTTGATATTCTGGCAGCAAGGCGGAATACGTGGGTTTGACTCAAAATAAACTACTGTAAAGTGTGCACTGTAATGAAGAAACATGTCACCCAGGGAAACTGCATGACTCAGTTGTTCTTTAATTGTTTACAACAACAGAGCTTAATGGCACGGGCAAACAAGATGTTTTGGGTATGCGCATTCTTTTTAGTGGGCTAAATTCATTAGTGGCTTGTGTAAATTTCAGAATAGGAAATATATGGAAAATTCTCATTTTATGAAAGAACTGATATGTCAGTTCACATTAAAACTGCAGACACCCCTAGTTTACACGTTTCCGTAGTGCTAACGAGAGTCTGTGAGGTTGTGCTTAATTGTATGTTAATAAGGGCAATCAGAGCATCAGTCCTCTCACGCTGAAACCCTCAGTTGCTTCAGCTGTATCAGTGGTGAAGTAGTTCGCTGGGGCTGACCTGAGCTTAAAAACCTCTATTGACTGACTGACCCCTCTTCTTCACTCGTGATGATCCACAATGACCTTGGCCTAAAAAATCCATTAGTACTTTGGAGCAGGGTTTACCTGCTTTGCTGCTGCTCATGACAAATGCTGTTTTTCTGCAACACTCTTCACGGTTGGCGACTTTGTGTGGGTGTGAGTGCAATACCGATTTAATGGGAAGCCTTTAGTCCCTGCAGATCCCGCCCATCGCCTTTGGAAACATAGTAAGCTCTACATAACGCTGTCTTTCTTTGGTTTCCTGCTCCAAATCGATTGTGTGTGAGTAAAGCTATCAGTGTTTTAACCACTTATGAAGCACTCGTGGATAATTGAAAATATGTACAAGTGAGATTGCAGTTAGCAGCTTTCCTGGCACTGAAAGCAAATTGTTGATCAATATTTCCTCAACCACTTGCAAGGGTCAGAAAGCTGTGTGCTAACCAGTTGGCTAAACAGACTAAAGCTTTGTTGCATTACTTTAAACTTTTATCTTTAAGCTTCAAGTAGAGTTTCTTGTCCAAAATGACGCATTTGTTTGTCTATAAGAAGCGGGAGACAAATTGTCTTTTATTTTTTAATTTCCATGTTACAAATAAATACATAAACAAATAAAATACACTGAGTACCAGCTGTTTCTCTTCTTTGCTTCAGCATGGCAACAGTAATATACTCCACCGCTCATTATTTCCCTTGTAACAGCCAGACCTTTCATTTTATCTTTATAAGCGGCACTCATTTTAATTATATTACTGTATATTTTACAGCAGGATTTGTTGCAAATTAAAAAGCCATCTAAACTCCCACAAACTATTAAGTATGTATATAAAAAGATTCTGTTTAACATGTGCACATTTTTCTTTGATTATTGATGGTGTTTCTGATTTATAGGACTGAAAAAGACACATTTCAACAACAATACCAAAAAGATAGCAGTCCTGATCAAATGGACCTGCGCTATGTGTTTTAAGCATAACATTTTATGTGCTTCCCCTGGTGGTGAAACCTGACAGGCTCTGGACGTTTTCTGCATGCATTTTATCTAATGTGGTTTACCTTTCTTGCCAATATCATTTATCCTTAATTATTATACTCATTAGTGTTTAACATTATAATTATAATTTATTTAATCATATCAAATCACATTATCATGTCATTACAAGTGAATGTAAAGGGAGTAATATCAGTGTCCCAGTTTGAAGGGACCTTTCAAGCATAGGTTTCTAATACAGTGAACTTCATTTGATCCAAGTGGACAAAGTCTGCGTCAGTTGGTGCCTCTATTTGTTTTCTGCATAATTCATTTCTATCTGGACTGCAATCCTCTCAAAGTCATTTTGATCCACCATCAATTATTTACTGCATTTGTCAGTGATGATATCTGCTTGTTAACTGCATGCTAATAAAGTTTCCTGCTTCTGAGATTTAATGGTGATAACATTTCAACAGACAGGGGTCCGAACAGCTTTTTCATACGGTGATACTTCAAATGCCAATGAAACAAGGAAATATATTTTGGAAAGCTGAAGCTAAAATAATAATTGTGTTATTCACAGGGCTAGGCCCAGGATCTTATGATTCTGGAAAGCTATTGGGGCAGTGTCTTTTTTCATGATTCCAAGCTGAATAATATTAATCTACCTGGAATCTGACTGGATCATTTAACGTTTGGATGATGTTGTATTCACACTGTAGCAAAGCTTAGACTAGGTTCAGGTCTATGCAGTGCTAAAGCTTTTTCCCTTCCCTTATAGGTGGCTTGTTGGGTCTCATTCAAATAAAGTACACTGTCTGGGAGCTCACCTGGTTTAGAAGGCAGCCAATATGCCAAAGGCTACTGAAGGGGCCTGGATTTGAGTCTGCCCTGGATCTTTCATTTCCTTTGTGTCATTGCCCCCACTCTCTCCCTGCTCTTCTGTTTGCTGTCTGTTCTAGCCTGTCAGATAAAGGCTGAAACTGCCAGAAGTAAAGCTTTAAAAATAAAAAAGAAATGCCACTACCCCCAAAACAAAAATCTCTTTCTGAGCAAACTCTTGGTCTTGTCTTACTTTTGCTGTCCCTGTTTGCATCCCTCATAACCAGATCTATTGGCTGCTGGTTGTGCAAACAGTCTATATAGCAGTTTGTAGTTTGGGGCTTCCGCTCTGTACTCACTTCGCTGGACTGAATCAACCTCTACAATGGTTTTACAATTCTCCCTACATGTAAAATGTGTACCAGTGTTGAAAGTCAATTTCACCACAAAAGAGAACATCTGCTTCCAATGCCACTTTTATTCTCTATAGTTAAGACACTATGTGTTGATGCGAAAGAGCTAATCACAAGCCACTAACCACAAAGCTGGTGGCGAAGATGGGGAGGGGGGCAAGGGTACATTTCTTTCTTGATTTAACAACGAACAACCTGATCTAAGGCAGCTGCAGGGAGTCAGCTCTGCTTGTGAGGATCATCAATGCTGATGTGACCTTTTTCGACGCATGAGAAAAACGCCAGTGATTTGGAGGAAAAACAGGTGGTGCTCAACAGATTGCTGGCTAAAACAGTACGTGTTACATTCCAGGACTGCTTATGACTCCATCCTGCTGCCTGTAGGCTCATAAACAAGGCTTTAGTAAAAGCATTCACAAAGCAAATCAGACCAAATGGCAGATATTTTGCTCCGAAGTATAAAGACATAATAAGGATGCCTGTGCACTCCTGCTCACACAGGAAAGCATTAACACCATGCAGAGAGTGCCTCTGCTCATGACAGGGTCTCATTTTGTGTTGCTGTACTCATTTCATTATTGCTGTGCTGTATTAAGCATCTTTTTTTTTTAATGTGCTGCTCTTCTTACTAATGGAATTGCAACACCTAATAATTTAAATAAATTAGCATACAGTAATATTCTCCACAAAGACACGGATGTTTGGTTTCATGTAGTATACGGTGAAAACAGAGCTCCAAAAGGACAGCAGCATGCTACAGTTACAGGTTACACCTTTAAATATTCATAACTGTGGAAACATAATAAAATCTAAATACCAAATAAGACTGTTTTAATCTATGACATCCCACCCACAGGTTCTCAGGACTAGATTTTTGTGAAGTCCATTTGGAGGTGACCCTTCATAAAACTGCATTCTGCATCATTAAGTGAGAGCACTTAACACAGAGTACTTTGATGTTGTGGTGATGTAATTGCTAATTTAATTTAATTGTCTCTGTACATGCTGTTAGTTAATTGCAGCTGGACCATTTGCGTGAAAAGCTCCACGAGGCTGCAGAAAACATCAGCCATAAAGAGCATAAAAGCTATTAACAGCCATAAACAGGCTTCTATCAGTGCCATTAAACAATACAGTCAATACACCGGGAAAATGCAGCGCATGGAGGCTGATGGTGGACATACAGACAGAGTTTGGACCTGAGCACTTGCTTTAAATGGAGTGAAGCCTGCGAGCTACTTCAATCAGAGAGCTCAAGCGGCGCTGAGTCATACACAAAAACCATGCCTTACTCTCCTCACGTAATATGCCAAACACACCCTGAAAATTTGGCTGTTTAAGCTGTAACACTTCCCATTTCTTACCCCTTACATGGCCTGCATAGCTGCCTGCTGTTCCACACCCTCACTGACAACAGCATCAGCCGGTAGAGGATAGCTACTCATCCCCAGTGTACACAGTATATGAGTATACGGATCACATTCAGAGGGGGAGTGATGAACTTGTAGTCTGATGCCAAATTCTTCTGCTGTAATAAATCATTTCATATATTTTCATTACAAAATGCGGCATCATCGGTGTGGCTAGATTGGTGTTTCTTTGTAAGGGACCTGCTCAACATTTGTACTAGTCAGAATGGAAACTAAACATTGCGGCCGATTCAAATTCAGAGTCAGTTCCAGTGCTGCTCATTGGCATATACCCAAACCACCTGTGCCCAAGTGATTTGGCTTCAGACTACCAGGCTCAGCTGATTCCCCGAGGTTGTTTTGAGGGCTAACATATCATGCGTGTTCTGCATGGCCGCTCAACCAGAACAGGAAATAGACATGTGACTTAAACAGTATAGGTAGCAATATGCAAACCACATTAAAAAAAACTAAATTGACAAGTTATGGATGCTGGAAATAAAACAGGTCTTTTGATCAGCCATATCAGTTGCAGTGTACCAAACAGGCACGTGATTTGGGGGCTTGCTCCAAATTCTGAAGAACTCTTGTAAACTGAGTTCGATTTTAAAAGCACTCCCCTCAAAAAGCTTTTCTTGTCTCTAAGTTTGCACATCTGAGATAACCTAGATAAAGCTGAGCTTTTAAAAAGAGCGTAGATATTCGGGCTGAGTTCTTTAAAAATGGGGATAACTCTCAGAGTCCCTGGAAAGGCATTCATGGTTGTTTGGACACTCGAACGAAATAAGAATTGTGTCACTGTGTGGAAAGAAAAAAAGGAATAAAGCGAGCAAGAGAGAGAAATTTAAAAACCCTGCTTCATTTCTCGGCTCCTCACACCTGGACGATCACCGTGTGACCCATCCAACAAGTACTTCTTCTGGAATACACTACTGCCTCTAAGCCGTTTGAAAATAGCCGATGACTTTTCAGTCCCACCGGTGCAAGCTTTTCAGAAACTTCAAAAATGACATTAGCCATCAGACTTTTTCTCCATCACTGGTCAAAATGGAGAGCAGCGCAGGGAGAGAGAGCAAGTGTGCGGCTGAGAATTCAGCCTAAGATGATGGAAGAATGTGCTGGGGTCATGTAGACTTTATATTATGCCACATTTAGCTTGACAGCTAACATGTTTGACAGACAGGGAGGAGAATTATCCTGCAGTAGCAAACAGAAGCCTCGGGATTGCCCAAATGAGTGTAGCACTAGCTCGGGGGTCCATCAGGGTTCATCTCCGTGTTTCTCAGCTATTTTCGGTGCATGACAAAAACAGATACCGGCAGCTTTGACGAAATATCAGCTTTTTAATGTGATATTTAGATGGAGCTCTTGAGCTCTGCCAGTTTTGCATTGATTTGAAAAACAAGATATAGCATCATGTCATTTTTAGCCACACAAATTCTTCTTCTTCTGATGTGACATTTTTCACAGAGTTTCTCCTTGATAAACATACAATGAAATTATGCATATGGAGTTTCGTGTCCTACATTTAGATGCATTTAGGATTCCAAGGAGCAAAGCGGACGGAGATGCCAGACACCTCCCCAGTACTCGGAACTCACTTGGAGGCAAAAATCCTGCATGAGGTACTTTTTGAAATGCTCATTAAGGACAAGAAATGCTGATAGCTCGCAATCTGTTTGGAGCCTGATCTTTTTCTGTGTCTACATTTTTGTCCCTTTTCACTAGTTTACAAATGTATCGCATTTACCGTTTTGTCCTATACACTCGACATATGTACATGCTCACATACTTGGTGTAGTACCCTAAAAATCAATGCTTTAGTTAATGGTTTCTTTCTTTGGAAAGTCACACCCATCAGAATATTGACATTTTGGAGGCACATTGCTAGAGGTGGTATTGAACAGGAACTTTAAGACCAATTCACAAGTTAAGAAAAGAATAACGAGCTCTTGCTTAAGGTGCCACGTTGCAAAGTGATATAATCCAGCCTCTAACTGACAAGTCTACCTGCCTAATTCTTCACCAAACGTGTGATTTTTTTTCCTCCTCCATATGGAGCTGAAGATAATGACTACTGTGTCGTTGCTACACTGGCAGCTGAGAATTGGGAATAAACTTTTATAAGAGCTCGTCCCTTTACGATCAGGTGGCTGCGTTTATGTAATATTCCTCTCAGCTATAGTGTGGTGACTTGTGATAAAGGACAATTTTGCATGCTCAGTGTATGTGAAATATTTCCACTATAAAAAAACTTGGTTTGTGGGAAAGCAACAATTCAAAAAACGAACAGATTGACATCCCGCAGTGACTGCTGCGTTCAGATTTTGCACACACATGAATTTATCATCTGTACTAGAGCACACATCCAGGCTGAGTTTGCTCTCCCATCAGCATTTAACATTTATCTAAAATCCCAGTTGTTAGTCTCGCACAAAATCACAACAACACCAGAAGGTCTGTGATTCTTCTGGATTAAGATGCATCACGCAGTATAACATGACAACAATAACAACAAAATTAACGTGTATATTTTTCATATAACGTACATTTTTCAAAAACAACTAATTATATGTTTTTTAATTTAACCAGCTGTGACAAAATGGCTTTGGTACGTTTTTTTGGTGTTTGGTTTTTTTTTTGTCCTGAGGTTACCTGTTTGTGTGTGACATCAGTCTTGAAGGTTTTTACACAGTACTGTGTAAATGCTGAGCTACCACTTATTTATTTGTATCTTGCTAGGAAAATGGCAAAAAGGTGCAGCAATTGATCAAAACATATAAGGAAACACAGTATGTAAGACAAAAACTGAGCTTTTACAGTTCGAACAAGCTTGAAAAGAATATTTGCTATGACCACCTTAGTACTTCAACACAGCTTCAGTTCAGTTCACTTCAGATCAGTTCTTGTGTAATTTCACATAACTCTTAACTCATTTCTCCTCGTTTACCTGCCTTGAATCACCTTATTGGTGCAAAAATACTAATTTATACCTGACAAACTGTGTTAATTTCAGCATTTGTTTTTTGTTTTTATTTGGTGGAACTAATCAACTGTTTATGCAACAGGCTGCTAGTAACAAAGTGGTCGAAGACACAATCTAAATTTGGTTCTTTTCTGAACTGTCTATGTGTAGACACAGCAGTGGTTCATCCATTGAGTTGGGTGCCTTTTTATGTATAGATCAGTATTAAGTGGTCAGGTACAAGGACTGGACAGAAAATGAATTAAAGAAAAAGCAGCCAGTGTTTAAATAAAAACACTGAAAGAGATTCAGAAAGCTTGAAGAGAACTATTGGCAAAACTGCTTTAAAGATTATAAGAACGTCTGGCTCCTTGGAAGTAAAATGATAGCAAAAGAAATGAAGCATTCAAAAGTTTTGCAAAGTCCTGTATGTGCAGAGATTTTGTCAGTGAAATTGTATCACAAATCTCCAAGCTACAAACATGGGCTATTACAGATGTGTAGTTGAGATCAAGATCTTGAAGATGGGTGTGATGAGACCAATCTGTTCCTGGACTGTAGCGGGAAAGTACCACAAAGGTGGTTTCACCACTTTGGCAGGCATTAGGTCTGTCTGCCCATTACAACTCTGCAAGATACAGTCCAGCATTAGATGATGAAAGGATGTGCTGAGCTCATCCAGACGTTATACTTTACCACATCCAGCTTGGCAGCTGAATTTTTTTTTTTTTTACAGATCTACCTATCTATCTATCTATTGTTCTTTGTTGTATTGTGTTGTTCTCACATTATACACAGCATTTTCATGTCTCTTACCATTTAATAAATGACTCAGAGGTATACACTTTTAGTGTTTAAGTTTAGAGGAAAAAAAACATTAGCTCCTTCAGAGGTCACTTAATAGGTTAATTGATGATTCTACTTTGACATTTAAGTGTTAATTGCCTCTCTCTTAGAGGGCAGGGAAGGATAAACTGATACAACCAGTGGCATGGTTAAAAAAAATATACAGGCCTTTAATCCCTGCAGTCTGCACAAAAGGCTCTAGTGCCAGCACATTTTAGACAAAGAATTGTATTCATCCTCAGTAATGTGGGATGGATTCTTTTGCCGACCTTTGTCGTGGAAATTCTTTGAACTTCAACATGGAATTTTTTTTTTTTTTACAAATACCTCAGAAGAAAGCTGTGAAACTGCATTCTGTAACCTCTTGGGGAAGTAAGTTGCAAGCACTCAAGCACTCAGTAGCATCTGGGGAATTTTACATGTCTATATTCTCAACAGAAAAGCTCTCAGCCTCAACCTAAGGGATGTCTTTTTGTAGTATATTATAGCAAAAAGTCCCACCTATTTCAAAAAAATGCTGATTGAGGGTGCTGGCAGACCAGACGGTGTATTTACAACTTTTCTAATGACAGACACTAAGATTTTAAAATATCAAGGGATTTTCTGTGATGTAGTATTCTGTCATATGAAGGCAAAACAGCTTTTAAACACAGAAAATGAAGCTTATATTAGCTCAAACTTGCAGCTAACCATTTCCCTTATTTAAACAGGTTGCAAATTATAGAAAGAAATCGAAACCTTTGACCCCTGCGGAGCTGCTGGCTCTATTTGGGTTCACTTATCCTCTGAGGGTAAGGGGTCACTGCAAATCAATACAACGTTGTTCTGAGTGATCACTTTCATTCTATGAAGAAACATTTCTATCTGTTTGGGAGTAGTCTCCTTCAGCAGGTCAATGCCCTGATCAATAGGGCATGAGGGTTTACTGAGTGGTTTGGTGAGTATGAAGACATGCTCAAGTCTTCACAGTCAGCACATCTCAACCCAACTGAACAGCTGTGGGATATTTTGGACCAACATGTTACACAGTGCTCTCTGCTACCATCATCAAAACAAGAATGGAGGGATATGTTTGGAAGACTGTTGTTCTATACATCCAGTAGAGCTCTATTGAGTCTGAGCCAAGATTTGAAGCATAAAATACTTTATGTGGATTTTCCTTTAATTTGTCACTCATTCGTCTATAGCTCTGGTGTCACTGTTTATGCTGTTTATTCAAACCAATGCTAATTTCCAGACCTGAAAGCAGTTTAAAGTACCAACACCCTGTTATCCTCAGATAACAGAAATCTAGCAGGGATCATACTACTCACAACAGCACGACACGCTTTGCTCTCTTCACACCAGTCCAATATTTCTCTCATGAGTTGTAACCAAAAATGATCTCACTGGATAAAGAAGCACGCTTCAATTTCACATCCGCATTTGAAGAGTTAAATGTGTGTCAACTTATTCATAACATATCAAACTCCATCAGCAAAGCAGCATGTGTAACTTTGACGGCTCTCTGGCACCAACTACAGCGGTGGCTAATTAGCATAAATGATAAATTCCCATTTTTACAAAATTACATCTATTTAAAAGGTTGACAAGTATTCAAAATAGCAGTGAACAGTGTGTAATGAGTTTTTTCCTTGAGCAGCGGATACTTTTAATAGACTGAAATCTGAGCACAAAGCAAAGTATACACAGATTCATTCCCTCTGTCTTAGCTGGTGAAGCCGCGCCCTCAAGCTATTATTGAATATTCTTCAAATTTTACTGATGTGTTGCAACTTGAGTGAACTTCCATTTGTATTAGTTTTTTAAAGGTAATTCAGGTTAATTAATAGGAGACTCACAGAAAGTTTCACTTAATTTCTTGCAGAGAATTACATGAGAAAATCAATATCTCATTTAAGCCATATGCAGGGGCGGATCTACAGGGGTGCAAGAGGGGGCAACTGCCCCCCTGCTGTAGAGCCGGGAACTTTATACCTAAAAATTGTCTTTGTTTTCTTAGAAGAGATAATGATACAATAAATAGTTTGAAAGTGTTTTGTTGATATTTTGTTGACTTCATTTACATATAGGAGATTTTCACATACTTCACTGAAGAGGTATGTGCCACCCTGCCTAGACTTCTTCCCCCTCCTTTGCCCTCCCATGTAAATTCTTTTAGATCTGCCACTGGCCATATGACTGGTTTCATATTTATGAAGTATCCACAGCAGTTATTACCACAAAACAACTGGAAATACCTAATCTGTATCTCCCTAGAGGTCAGAAAAATCAACTTAACATGAAGTATATTTATCAGAGTATATTTTGGTCAATCAAGAAGCTCACAGTCACAAAGTAGTGTAGCACATACATTTTGGTTCATTTTCAGGTACTCATAGGAACCTAGAACCATAGTTAGTATTTGCTGTTCTTTTTTTCCCTTCCTTTTTTTGATTTATATTAGTGTGATAAACTGCCCAACTAGGGTCACAGGGGATGGGTGAGCAGCTTGTCACCAGACAACTCCCAGATTTTAATCACCAATCAGCCTAACATGAATGTCATTTGACTGTCAGGAGAAACTGAGGGACCCGGAGAAAATACATGCAGAGGCCACAGCCCATCAGCAAGAACTTTTTTTGGTGTGAGGTGACAGTGCCATCGCTGGGCATCGTGCCTGCACATCCATAAAACGGAGGCTGTTGATGGAGAGACAGACAGATGCGAAGGCCCTTTTAACTACGCCTGTCAAAAGCTAATTCCACCCAGTTGCTGCCCTTCCTCTTTGATATGCCGGCTGATTTGCTGGTGCGGCCAAATCAGTGCTCGTCAAATACTTTGGCCTTGTCAGATCATTTCAAGTTTTCAGCAAGAGTCTTAGACATCTAACACAAGCAATTACGTGAACAGATTAACTAATGCTGAGATAATGAATGGGATGAGCCAATCTGCCTGTCAAGTGTTGCTGTTGTTGTTTTCCGGTGATGATGCTGTCCACGGAGAGAGCATTTGGATACCTCTCTATATAATTCGATTGTCTTCAATGGTGGGAGGATGCGAAATGCACAAATCTTGTGAAATAATCTTAATTACCTTGTCAGAATGTGTTCAAATTAGGGTGGGGGTATCTGCAGTCACTACTGAAGGAGGTTTTTAATGAAGTTTATGATTCACAGGGATAATAAGTAAGCTGACAGGGCCTGTCTAATTACTCATCCCTCTGGCTCTGAACACCAAAGTGGCAACTCTCTGAGGTATGCTCACGCCCAGGAAGCCAAGTAATTTTTCCAAAGCCACTTGAAGCAGCGGAGTATGCTCAATGTCATCGTTAAATGCTAAACATAACATATGTTTCTCAAACATACACTCTATTGTGGTGTAAATTATGGACATCGTCTGGATCTATAAGACACGAGGAGACAAGAAGACCATATAAATCTTGAATTATGCATGCACCAAACATGTCGATGCATAAATCCAAATCATGTTTGACAATGTCAGCACAAAAAAGCATATGCAGAAGCTCCTCTGCTTTGCCATATGGTGGCAATAAGTCCCTCAGTAGCTGTGGCATTTCCTCTGAACAATACCCAATCTGGGTCTTGTAACTTTTACTGCCGCATCTATTCTCATTTGTCTTTTCTCCCATAGATGGACTCGGGCTGGAATATACAGTAATGAACCATGAAGTAAGTAAACCTGAGTCCATTAAGCCCCAACAGATTGATTCAGCCCCTGAATAATGCAGGCATCGAAAAAGACAAATGCTTGATCAATATCCAGTGGTCCTGTTGCTTTCATGTCGGTTTTATCGATGGAGAGCAGATAGTTTCTCACATGTTGTGGCGAGAGAATGAATCACGCCTTTGACAAGGACAGGGTGATGGAACAACGCAAGGTTATAGTAAACGATACTTTAGTAATGGTCAACACTGATCACTGAAGAGACAAGAGACAGTGAAAGAAAACAAGTTCTTAAACTGTTAAAAATAATTCAACATAAACATCGCCGCAAATTGTGTTTATTTTGGTGTGAAAACGCACCAGCATATGGGAAAACCATATTGGACACTATGCGTTGCTTTGTCCAATAAAGCATTCCTCATTATGGCATTTGTCCAGTAATTCCCCACATTTGTCTCCTTCTATTTGCAAAAGTGTAACATGAGAATCCCTCGGAGGCATTAGATTTGTTCTCATCTTTGGAATGACTCACTTTGTTGGAAAGGGCTCGCATATGGTGAGCGCCCACTGTCATTTGCCGTTTGATGGACATGAGCACGATGTTGATTTGGAAGCTGCCAGAATGGCTGGTGACCACAGATGGCTACGGCTCATAACGACATTTCTGTCCTTTCTCAAGGTGACTGCTTTTCGCTGCGGAGGGCTGCAGCCTGGAGGAGGAGTCTGAGTCGGTCACGGGGAATAGTGAAGATATATTCTGTGTGTGATCTGAATATCCCTGAATACTTAATAAAGATAATCCCAAGTGTGACATGTGTTAAAAGCCAGAGAGGGTGGCTTTATGTAAAAGGTAGCTTGCTGTGGGTTTCTCAAAGCTGCCCATGATAGGTCACCGAAACCACAAATGTGATTAACATTTACTATTGTAATCCTGGTACAGATGCCGGATGAAGCTCTTTATTACCATCACATTATTCGGTTCTTTGAGAAAGTCGACAGCACACAGCAACCGGATGACTCTAACAGCCCTGTCTTCATTAATAATAATTAGATAGACAGTATGATGATAACTTTCAGGGCAGGAAACAAACTGTAGCATGAGAATTTCTGCCCTCAAAAGGAAAATATACTATTTAATACAAATATTATCTCACATGTGAGACACAATGTATTGTTAGATGGAAAAATCAACTGATGAGAATCCATGTGTACAGTCATCATATCCTTTACAAATGAACACATCCGGAGGCTTTCGTCTTCCTTTGAATCCATTTGTATCTTCAAATCCAGATGGCTTGTGAGGTTGATCAACTGTGTTAAATTGTCCGGGCTTCATATTTGTATCAGTGGGGCAGATGTTCTCACAATAAACTGAAAGCAACATCTGACTGCATCCACCAACTGCTACGAGGCTGCACCTGTTATAGTACCACCTGAAATAATGCTTACTGGTTCATCTTGAATTTATATTTTCTTTGTTTTTTGGGTGTTTTTTGGGGTGGGTGGGTAGGGACACTGTTTGTTTTCATTAAACAAAGCCACCATCTGGAAAAAAGTGGTGGGTGGCATAAGATGCAAAGCACTAGCTGAGCTGCTGGGTTTATCGTCTGATAATCAGAGTTGTTGCTCAAAATAGGAATGTATTACACATGCACATTCTGTTTAATAATGCTCGCTCAATCTGTCTATAGAAGCAAAACGAAGGGATAGGCCTACAGGATCAATCTGTAGATTTATTAACCAGCTACAACTTAGAGGTGGATGCTGCTGTCACCCTGCAATGAATAACAGATCTTAAAACAGTGAGTTGTGTGAAAGAAAGAAATTATAAGCAAAGTAGTGAAAGACAAAAGTACATCATCTGTCTAAAAGTTTTACTTGAGAAATATTGTGTATTTCAGACATTTGATGTAATAATAATGCACAGTGCTTAAAATGTGCAGCTATGCAGGGTCAAAATGCTGAAAGTGACTTTTAGTGACACTTTTCTGAGCTCAGCCTGTTTAACAGCCTCAGAACATGAGCAGGTGTTAATATGCAACCTGCAGCCGCCCTGTGTCTTGCACTGAAACTAGCGCTGCTTAATCTAAATGCAAGCTAGTTAGCAAGCTAACTTTTTAAAAATGCTGTATGATTGCATAGTTACTCTGTCACCTGTCCCTTCTAGGTTTTCAAAATTTAGAAGCTATCCATCCATAAGTTGCCAGTCTAACACATAGAGACAGACAACCAGTTGCGCTCACACCTATGGGCAATTTAGAATGACCAGTTAGCCTAACCCCACTAACTGCATGTCTTTGGACTGAGGAGGAAGCCAGAGTACCCGGAGACAGTGTAGGGAAGGTTACTTTTAAAATGTATTCCACTACAGATTACAGGATACATGGCCCAAAAGGTATTGTGTAATGTATTCCGTTAAGTTACTCAATGGGAGTAACGTGTTCTGAATACTTTGGATTACCTAATATATTGTCATGGTTTTTACAACTACATGAATGTACTATTGCTCTGTGATTTATTACTATTACTGAAGGCTATATAATATAAACTGAGTAACAGTA
>VUQG01045754.1:110991-125991 GCA_015106755.1 Etia nguti
AGCAGGTTGTTAATGCTAGTCATCAAGTTTAAAAACAGCATGTTAATACTGGAGATCCTGAAGGCTGCTCCAAAAATGATCAGATTATATTTTAAATATTTGTTCAGTTGTCTTCTAAACCCCCCCAGCTGTCTATTGTAGGTTCTGAGTATTTACTAAAATAAAAATAACAGCGTTCCAACATCTCACTTGTTTGTTTTTATTCAGGCATATGTAAAAGTGAAAGTGCTTAAGATACTTTTTAAATGTTTTTTTTTTTTCTTGAAGAATCTACTACATCATGTGTAATGGGTCAAATTTCAAATATTAATCACAGTTGAATTAAGAGGGGATGGCAGTAAAAACTCCAGAGCTGTGATGTCATCAAGTACGCTGCCGTTCCAACTGTAGAACGATCGCGAACGAACTTAATCTTCAGTATTGTGCAGCTGTCTTGAGCCACCCCTTTTTTCTATAGATTTCTTTGGAAAATGGTAAATAAAGATTTATTGAAACCTGCAAACATGTATGGAAATATAGTGTTCGAGGCAAAATCCTACAATTCTAATGAGATAGAAAATTAATATTTGGTATGACTGCCTTCAAAATACTACAGCTATTGATGAAGAACAATTTTTTAAAAAAGGACAAGAAAGCCTGGCTCATTGTAAGCTAAATAAATGCAGTGAGGTGTGACTCAAGACTTCTGCACAATCCTGAAGAGTAAGTGAGTCCTAAACTCACATGCCTCTCACATATTACAGCCCAGAGCTAACAAACTAACCTTCATGACATCACACTTCATTTTCAAACTTCCATCAAGTGCTTATCTAAATTTGACAGTTATTACCACACACCGGGGCAACAGGTCTTACTTGTTGTGTAGTGTCACATTTTAAATGCATGGGATTAAAAAAATGTATTGATCTAAAACCAATATAATATATATACTGGACTGTTACATGCTATACTTTCATCCCACCACAATAACTCTGCTTGGGATACAGAAAGAACCAAGTGAAGTGTAATTATGTCCCATTCCTGTCTAGCTGCTGGTACTGCTACACTTTAATTAGCTCAATTCTCCTCACTACAGCGAGATTATGAGCAGATGCCTTGAGGCCCAGCTCAGGTGGGTATGGAGATGGGGCTTCAAAGAAGAAAAAAAAAAAAAGATTATTTTTTGGTTCATTACTCCTGAAAGGAGTTCCTGGTGAGTTTAATAAATGTCATCAAGACAAGCAGGCCACCCCATGAGATCACACTTCACAAGGTTCTTGGACTGATTGATTAGACTGTTATGAAAATGAGACAGATTTCATGAAGCAGCTTGGATGGCTTCCTGATGGCAATGTAAGCTCATGGGCATATTGTGTGGGTAAACCCATCTAGACTCTAGACTTTTTCTGGCAGAAACATGGTTGCCATCATAGTTTGGCGGGCAAAAATGTTTACGAATTAAATTTCTGCAAGTCATAAAATGGTGTGCCCGACTGACTTTGTTAGATTAGGATGTGAGGGGAAGGGCATGGCTGAATGTAGCAGTTTTAGCTTAGCGTGGCACAAGTCTTTTACTAAATCCATTTAGCACTGTGTGAACACAAAGTACACAGTGCATTTAGGCAGCAAAAATGAGCTGCGAGCAGCTGCATGAAGCTAACAGAAACTATAGATCTGCCTGCAGAGTTTGCTGAATTTGATGAGTTGGAGTTTCCCTGCTTCATAAACTGATAGGGCACAACATTTTTATATATTACTCCCAATGCTTGAATTATGTCAAATTAACGTCTTAATCCTTTCATTCCCAGAAGTACCAGACATTTATTTACTTACTGGAGAAAGAAATTGATGTAAGTCCAACACGTATATAGCCTAAAACCAAAAAGAAACCCAGCTGCCTTCATTTCAAGGTGTTTGAGAATAGTCTCACCTGCATGTCTAAGAATCTGCACAGACCTTTCTTATTTATATTTATTATTTACAAGTAGAAGTAATGAAACCTGTGCTGTTAGCATTTGTGGACTCAGTTTTCAATTTTTCTCTTGCTTTAATGTGGTGAAAGAATTAGCATAAGCGTAATTACCACATTTCAAAAGGTTTCTTTTGTTTCCCTGTTTCGGTGGAAATAGCAGGAACGGCAGCTGGAGGAGTGACCCCTGGTAGATTTTGTGTAGTATTATATTTGCGAAGTGAGTATCACAGTATCACACAGGAATTTGAAAAATGAAAGGCAGTGTCCAGGTCTACTGGGGCTCTATATCAGCAAAGACTCAGTGAAGCAGGTGTGGGAGACACATTGCAAGATAAATTCATATTGACACTTCTGGCAGAATTCACCGTTACTGTCCCAAACCATTTTTCTCTGTTTGCAAAAGGGGCCTTGTGGTAAGTTCAAACATGCCATCTGCAATTATTTACAAGGGCAATGAAAGATTCTCTGGGAGATTTAAAAAATCATTCAGAACAAACACATTTAATGCATTCCTTTATTTTGTTGTGATTATGTAAGCGAGAGAGTGACATCACGAGGCTGTAGACGAACTCTACGTGATCTTTCATCAGTGTGATTTGCCTCTGCTGTCTTTTCATTTACAGGTCCTAGCTTATAAATGATTTCACTCCTGAGCAAACACATCGGTGAGAAACCCCTCCTCCCCAGTTTTATTCTGTTGTCTTCCTGTCAAAAATGACACCGCACCACAATGCTATGTGCAGCATAATCAGCCCCGGCACATCCTTTCTGCTTACGAAAGATTCTTTGCATCCCTCTTAGACACAAAGGAACAACTCACGGTAGATGATAAATATACCATCACCTTTGAATGTGAACCCTGCCTCTCATCAGGCTCCTGCAGTCAGATGATCCTGGGCTCTTGTGAGCTGCCCTGGCTAATTGTTAAACATGTTCTTGTCAATCAAACCTATCCCAGTGGCAGCTCTTCAACCGACACTACAATGAGCTGCCCGAGCCGCAGTAGCCATAGAGGAGTAATTGCGGCTCACTTGCCGGGATCCCGACTCCATTCCATTAAAGGCTGTACATTATGAATGGACGAAGCTAGTTGTTGACTGTAGACCCAGTCAGGCTTGTGTGTGAGCCGAATGGCCTCTTTTTTCCGTGGCGTGTGTTTCATTTCCACACACAGACAGGCCAAACAGGAGGATAGGTAATTGCCTTTGTGATGGCACTCTGTTTGCAGACAGACGGATATCCTTCTCGCTTTATGAATGAAAAAAGCGACAGCAAATATTCAGCGAGAAAAGAGAGACAATGAGGAGCTGGTGCGCATCAGAGCGGGTGCTCACTGTTAAACTATATCACACAGTTCAATAGAGTTGTTCTAGGTTTATTTAGCTGCTGTAGCTGAATTGATCTCCCCCACGAACATCGTCTAACACAGCTGCATGGTTTGTTAGGTGCATATAAGCAGCGCTACTGAATGGGAAAACTCTGTAACCTTGGGGGAGGCTGTCAGTGGTTGGCACATAATACAAAATACTGAGTTATTACTACATGATAATGGCAAAACTATGAGTTAAAGACAGAAGAGGCCAGATCATTGTATCGTTATGCAGACGGCAATGAATCATGCCATTTATATAAACAGGAAAAGCCACTCTACGTGGAAAAATAGAAGGCTCTGAAATAATCATCAGCAACTATAAATGTCTTCAATAAAGCACTGCACAAACACGAAAACATTCTCCAGCCTCTGTTTAAGTGCTCTTTCAAAGGCAGCCGACACTTCAGAGGTGTCGTTGATGCAAGCTCGAGATTTTGAAATGTATGTGGGCATGATGTTAAATGAAGAGTGGGATCTTTCAAGCATTTCTCATTGCAATAAGCCCAAGGAGAGCGTCTAGATTCAGAAAGGTTCCACTTGGCTGGAGAGAAACATTTTCTGAATTTAAACGCTAACCAATTCTTCAGCAAGCCCTTCGCTCACATGAAGCGTTAAATTCAACTCAAAGCAGCAGCCAAAGAGATTTACATTTTCTGTATACAAGCTTTAGAGCCTTTGGGTTGGCTAAAGATTTGCATTAAGGGGATTTTTGTTATTTCCCTCCTCCACTCCCACCTAAGAAACTTTGGAAAGTTTAATCATGGTTTCTGTTGATGCCCCTGGGCTTTGTTTCTTAAGCTGTATCCCTCCGGCTGTGAAACATAAGAAAACTTGATCATAAGCTGTTCCAAAGTCTGAATACAGATTTCACAAATCATTCTAACAAGGACTGTTCATCTAAGCATTACCCCCTCAAATATTGGCTCTGTAATTATGGCTCTTTGTGTGGCCTTCCCGGTGTAGAACTTCAGACACAAAACTCTGCAGCTTTGAAGGAAAGCCTCATTAACAACACAACTTTTCTCGCAGCTTTTCTCTGAGAAGTTTCATCTCTCTCTTAACACAGTTACTTCTCATTTAGTTTAAAGAAACAAAAAAAAAAAACACAGTCAACCTTTAAGGCTGTCTACAAAAGTCTGCATTGTAGCAGCAGCTTGGGTAATAAAATGTGGTCCTTACCCGCATGCCCAGCTCGATGTTCTCACCTCCGTAGACCTCCATGCCAGGATCCAGCAGACCAATCTCACCAAAGTATTCCCGATCTACCACGAAAGAGCAGCCGATCATGGCCGGAGTTCTAGACGGGCAGAGTGAGAGACACAGCATGTGTCAGTGGAACTGAACCGTATAAAACCCACCATATATAATGTTTTTTATTAAGTCAGCTAAAAAAAAATGAACAAACAAGAAAAAAAAACTTTATTTAGGGTTTCTTAATGTACATTAAATGCCCAGACAGGTTTAAGTGGGTTTTAAAGTAAAACTTTAAACCTCAATTACTGCAAATAAATGTGTGTTGCAGATCTGCCGTGTACATGTCTTTGTATAGCATAGAAAGACTGTTTCCATTAAGGCACAATCTTACAGCAGATATTGCCAAGAGATGAGAAAGAAACAGCGTTTCTTTCATTGTTCTCTATTTTCTGGTGTGGCTTTTATTTAAGTGCAATGTGTAAGATTTTTTCCAATATATAAGATGGCCTCGTTTCTCCAGCAGATCATCATGCAGGTCAGTTTTAGAGGGTTTCTATTCTACAGCAGTGCCTGGCAATTTTCGACAAAGACACAGACAAGTTGCTGTCCTCTAAACTTTAAGTAAAACTTTAAAGAAAGTCAGATTATGACCAAAGATTAAACATTTTTAAACACTGCTTTTTTAAATGAAGAGAACACTGAGGCTTGATTGACTGAGGGATGGTGTGGAAATGCCAGAAAGATGAAAAAACAAACAGACACTAGTTCAGTTTAATTTCTCTGTTGAGTAACCACCTTTGCTAAATGTGCTGAAGAAGAACAGCTTATATATACACCGCAATAAAACAGAATTTTTTCAAGCCATAAGACCAAAATTATAAGCTTAAAGACACTAAACTGCTCAGTATTCCCGAGGAGAGTGGTAGAGTTGCAGAATAACTAAATTAGTTGAAGATACCTGATTTGCCTCTGACATGACTCTTTGATTCATCACTAATGAGAGGACTTGAAAGGTCAGATGCAACAGGTCCAGTGTTATTGAGCACAACCAGTTACGTTACTAGCTCACCGCAGCAGCCACTCTGAAGTACATGCCAACAGGGGTGAGCAAGTTGTTTTATCAGCTATGAAATCTCCACTTCTGCCCAAAATTCTGGGAACCAGCGCATTACCAAATGAGAGCCACGTGACAGCCTCACAGTATATTTTGTTTATCTAATTATTTGAAGAAAAAAGTGAACAGCCAAGTCCGACTTTACAGTCGATCATTCTGGCAAATAAATTTCATGAGTTGTAAGACAAACCTATCGATGGTTGCTATAATATTTAAAACAAAATGAAACACACTATGCAATATAAAAAAGAAAATAAAACAGTAAAAATACACAGGATAATTTTAATTCCACCCTAAAAATACTTTAAATTCTATAATACAACTTAAAATCTACCAATATTTAGCTGATATAAAACATTTAGAGGGTGCATTTTTTTAACAGAAGCAAGATTTTCTATCTTCACTAGAAGAAATGGTCCCACTTAGATAGCTGGGCTACTTTCAGCACTATTAACAGTCCCATCTAAAGTGCTGAGAACAAAGCCACACTAAGAGCATTACAGTCATACAGGGTCTGAACAGCATTATTTTTTAAAGTGACCAATGAAAACTGAATTTTCTATCTGAAATGATGCCTGAGGTAAGTTCACCATGTATTACACAAACATGCACACACACACAGGCAGCCAGTTACACACACATGAATGTCAGCCACTTCAGTTTGACAGACACAGCAGTAGGAAGTACTGTAAAGTGCTTCAAGAGCTGCATTTTGATTCACGGACTGTATTAAAAGAGAGCATTAAGCTGTACGGAGTGCAAGCCAAAAAGAAAGGTGCTTTTAGGTTTAAACCCCCATATAAAACGCTGACTGAAATATAACCATGGGCTGTTACTTTGAAAATCCTGCACCAGTAGATAAATAAAAATTTGACGCAGGGCTCCGAACTCCCTGAACCAATATATTGCCAAGGAAGCACTTTCACCATTTTGGGTTTTTTTTTCAGAAATGTCTTTAAAGCTTGACATTCACAGTATATAAGTCTCATGAGCTGTGTCACTTTAATTTAAAATAGCTGAAAGTCAAACATAATAAAGAAAACCCCATTTAAAAGTGAAACTTGCTTGCGATCACAGATTGGCAGTTCTAGTTAAACACTCTCGCAGTAACAATTAAAAGTCTATCTTTTTTTATGAATCATGCTTACTGAGTTCTATACTTTTATTTCCTGACACACAGTCTTGTTTAAATTATAAGGGGGTGACAGACAGGCTTTCAAGTGCCATCATTTTTTACTGGCTGTGTAGATGAAAAATACAGACACTGCACACTCTCGGCCTGATTCATCCCATCCTTTCACTTCCCTTGACAAGTGGCCTTCCTGTCTGTACTGCAAACTTTGTGCAAATCTCTTTGAGTGCTCCCTTTAGATTAAGCTTCCTGGCAAGGTAAACACTGTCCCTCTCCCTCAGTACACTCTCAGCACCTTATTAAGCTGGACACATGTGACAATGAAATAAAATCCTTGCACCGATTGATCGTTTAGCATTTTTCCAACCCATGCAATTTATATTGTGAAAGAAACATCCACAAATTCATAGGAGAATTCTTTTGGCTTGCATATTTGTATTTTTAAGTTAAGAAAAAAGAAAAGGGTAAACTGATGCCAAGTTTGGTGGCAACATTATCAACCAGGCATTTTATGGTATATTATGACATTAATTATGCAATTAAATTACGCTAATCAGGCTAATGTATTCCAACATATTCTTAAGACCCAGAGCCTTAACTGGCAAAGAATAATATGTGAAGAAGGAAAGAAAGACATTTATATCCACTGGAATGACACTGACTATGGCACTGATTACGGTAAAGTGCTTGAAATAGTCAAAGGATGTGGGCTAAACTGGTAATTAGAAACCAAGCAAGGGAAAACCTGGTCTGATTAAAAGAGACAGCATCCATCCCACTTTGGGTGGTGCATCCTTCATATAAATATAATGATTAATTTATTCATTCTAAAATTAAAAAATAAAGCAATGAGACCACAAAGTAGAGTTGCTTCTCTGCAATTTCCCTTCAGCTGTCAAGGCCCCAAAACACCAAAGAGACTGTGTCTGCTCCCTGACCACCTAAATTAAAGAAACAAAACGCAAAAGCAACAGAAGAAGAACTATTCATATGAACCTAATAAAAATTCATGACTTCTACAACAGAACCAAAAACACAAAACAAATAAAATTAAATAAAAGAGCATTAGATCTCACTTATGAAAAATTGGGAAATGGTTTGATAGATGACCAAGCAATTATTTTATATTATCTCTGAAACCTTGGAATATATCAGCTAACAGCCTGGTTCAGTCATCCGCTCTGCCCCTCAATTCTAAATTATCCAATCCCCTCAACCCAATAACACACATTCCTCTTTTGTTCTCCTAACTATTTATGGTTCTTATTAAATGCTCATGCTCATGATATTGCAGAATGATTATCGTTTATATTTGCCCAGATTTACTAATGGTCTGTGGACTAAAATATTTGGCACTAAAAAGCTGCTGTCGGTAAGTGGTGCCATGTCAATATAACGGCCGAGAGGTGCGGACACGGGTATTTCTATGGCTGGCCTTTTTCAAAGTTTCCCTTTCACAGAGCAAGATTTGAGGTGGACAGTATTTAAATGAACTGTGCAAACATGAGTTATTAAAGTGTGCCAAAGGAAATTCTGTTGAATTTATGCTGAAAAAAGGTCACATCTTGTTTTGCATCCTTGTCCTATTTTGGCACTGGAGGATGACTGAAAGCCGTGATTCCTCAACCCGAATCTTTAGAACTAAGTCTCTGGTTCTTAATAATACAGTTATTTTGATAAAATAGAAAAGAACTTCACTGAACTGAACTGAATTCCAATAGTACTGAATTTCTTATATGCCATACTGGAATGCCTGTTAAAGGGATTTAAACAGATCTGAAGTGTGTTTGATGTGTGTTTGAACTGTAATGCTGTTTCAGGAGAGAGACCTGGACTTACACTGCATTATTTTTTTTGTTAGTACATTATTTACTTCCACATCAGGTCTGGTTGTTTTCAACCGCCCAATTTATTCTGCTCTTCATAGAATACTGGTGATCATTAATGGGAACTGGCTTTGCTGTATTTATAAATTACAATGAAGTGAGTAGATCATCCCCAGAACTTTAACCTCCCCTTGGGAAATTTTTGCAGTTGCATCATCATGCTAATTTGCTCCTCTTTAGTAAATCTGACTCATACCAAATATTCCAGTACCCCTGTTGGAAACCTTGGAATCAGGATCTTTTGTAATTCATACAATAAACATATCTCAAGGACTCCTTTCATCTGTATAATAGACTAGGGTGAAAATTAGGAACATCCTGTCTCAGAGTGATGCTGAGAAAGTAGACCAACCATCTGTTAATTCTAGGTTGAACTATTGTAATTACTTATCAGAGGGATGCATTAATAGTTCTCTTAAAAGCCTCTACCAGATGCAAAAGTGAGAGTACTAACAATGACTAGCAGGACAGATCATTTTTCTACCCTGTTATTGATGCTACACTATATCGCAAAGACCTCGCCATACCATCTCAACAGAGCACTTTGCTTTCACAGTGCTGGCTTTCTTGTGGTTCCCCAAGTTTTGAAAAGCAGAATGTACAGGACAACCTTTAACTATTAGGTCCCTTTTCTTTGAAAGCAGCACCTTGTTTGGGTACTTTTCAGGTGAGGCTTAAAACTTTCCTTTTTGATAAAGCTTATCTTTATGGCTGGATTAGGTGACCCTGCAAGGTTTCATAATTATATGGGTACAGGCACACGCTGCTGGAGAAACTCCCATAATACACTGAGCACCTCTCCTCTACTCTCTTTTACTCTGCAGGCATTTATATGCCACTATTGCATGCTATTAACCTTGTGTCTTGTTTCTCCTGTAGTTTGTACTTTGTCCTCTGTCTGTTTGTTACTTTCTGGAGATACTTGGAAACTTCTTTTTATTTGTTGTCTCCCTATGCTCTTCTTTTCTCTCTTCACTTCATCCAACTAAGTAAGGCAGATAGCCTGGTTCACGGGTTACTCTACATAGTATTGTAAGGTCTTTATGCAGTGAAAAAGTTAGACAAGAAAAAAAAAAATACTAGTTTTCTCCATTACAAGAACATTCAATAAACTCTTATGGAAGTGAGTGAATATAAAACACAAAGAGTCTGGCATTGATTTTTGCTAATATTTTGCATGGGCGATTGACGCACACTTCTATTGCTTCCTTTCAGCCAACGCTGTTGTTGTGTCTGTATTTTGTACCTGAAGGTACACGCAACAGAGATCTCCTTTTTCTGAGGTTTATCAAACAGGGACTTCAAATAAAGTATGCCCTTCAAAAAACAGGAAATCATAAGTCACAAACAACTTCTGGAGTCCATCAGACATCACAGATTGATGGTGTAATCATCCAGTGGATTTCTCATTTAACGTCACGAGGTTTAGTTATTTTTAGTGTGCAGATGGTCAGCCTGCAGGACTCATCCGCCCCTTGCACCTCTTGTCCTTGTCTCCTGCTTGCAGTGTAAATGTCTGATAGATGTATGCAATATATGGCAAGATAAAGACTCCGTCTCTTCCAGATGATGAAATTGAGTTAAAATTCTACGTTAGACCGGGCTTGATTCAAACAGCTGTTGAACAGGTTTTTGAAAAAAAAAAAAAAAGCTTTCCTTTGAATCAGTGCTTTTAATTGATGGAGCCACATAATCAGAATACATACTTCTGCCCGTGATTCTGCTACACAATATCTCCAAAATGCTTGCAATCTTCTGTCCTCACAACATGTTTGTGCCTTCTCGTACCCTTTTACTCTCTTTGTCGTTGAATGCGTCCAAACAAACAGAGACTTTGTGAGTGAGCTCTGAGGGGGTCACAGGGTTTCTGTTTTTGATGGGTAGAAACCTTGAGGAAGCAAGCAGGAAAATGATTTCCAATAGGAATCCACCCAGCTGACACACTTCAGCTGGCCCTTGAGGTGATCTGTTCATTTTCAGCAAACTGTCAATAGGGAAGACGAACCAGCTTTGCAATGAGTGAATGTCTTCTCTTATCATTTCTTTTTATCTCAACTCTAGCAATTGATATTTGGTAATACATGATTCTCGTGGAGTTTTGATAAGACATTCATTATTTAGGTCCACACTAGTTGTTTGTTTGTATGAGAACACCCTGTACCAAATGAAATTGTTATTGCTTTTCCAGCACTGGTCTGTGGTAGGTAATGAAACTCTGGCTTCCAATTCATGTTTCTGTTGCCTGTGGTCAGAACTGAACAGTATGTGTGAATGTTTTGGTGTCTGGGATAATGGAAGACATCGTGGCAGTACACATCAGTAGGTTTCATGCTTATAGCTTGGTTAAAATGCAGTGGCCAGGACATTAAGTGATACAAATGAACACATTTACCTGTTCTGTTTATAGCAGCAATGCTGTTTGCACATAGGTTTACACCAGCAGACAAGAATTATTGATTCCTTTTAGCACTTTACAAAGTCAGCACTGACATTCTGCAGGCATTTATTCATCATTGTGGAGCACAGGGTGGTACATTGATGTTTCAGATGTTTTTCCTCTTATGCTGCTAAAACAAATAAGTAAATTAAGTTTGTATTTGTGGTGAAGTGGGGGGGAAGAGCTCAGTAGTCTCACAGCCTGAAGAAAGAAACGGCTCCAAAGTCTGGTGCTACGGCAGCAGATCCTGTATTGCCTGCCAGATGGCAGCAGGGTGAACATGCAGCCACAGATCCTCATTGATCAGGCCTTTGGGGTACCCAAATTTAGCTACTTTACTTACAGTATGTGATCAGTTCTACTTTTGATTTTGCTGAATGTTTTTGCCCTCTACTCTTGTCATTGATCTTTTAGAATTTGTTTTGTGCTTGTAAGTATAGGAATCTCAAAAATGTGGTGCCTTTTCATTTACGAATCTAAGTGAGTTTAAATGTCTGATTAAATGGGTTACTCCAAGTTCATGTTCATACAGAGATGAAGGCCTGTTGGCGCATTCCACATCTCAGTTCTCTCAGATCTTTAAAAACAACACCCTTTTCCTCATGTAAATGCTTCTCTTTGTCAACAGATGTTTTACTGAGTCTATGCAGTCTGAGAAAAGAGGAAATACTTTTTCTTTAACCAGGTGAACTGTGTTCAGAGAACACTTCAGCTGGATCCATTTTACTGAAGTATCCTTGAATGGGATTAAAAAAATGCAGCTCAAAGCTGCCGATCTCTTGCTACCGCTGACCCACACCTCCTTGTGATTATATTTATGTCTATATATCAGGATGTGCCATCTTCAGTTCAAGTTTGATGCTCTACTGTAGCATTAGTAGTAAAACTGCAGTGGCAATGCACCAAGGATGCAGCAACATTAAGCAATCCAGCAGCCCCATAATTATGGAAGATGAAAACCAAGAGCTAAGGTGGCCTTGACCTTATGTGCTTGGTGCTTGCACTGCCTTTGGCCTTACAACACTAAAACAAAACCGCTACATGATTACAGATATATATTATAAAGCAACATAAGAAAAGTTCAGTGCATCTTTAAAGAGTTCTATATAACACGAGACTATTAACAAGTTCACTGATATAGTAAAGGTGTCAGAGGTGAAATTCACTTGCTTTTATTATTCTAATAAACTGAATTTAAGCAGACTTAAACATCATTACAGCTACTAACAATCGTCAATCACAAATTTTCTACAGTCACAGGGGACGAATTAAAATTCATCAACAAGTTCAGCTGCTGTCCCCATACTATCCAAACAGCCAAAACATCTGCAAGAGCAATAAGAGTTTTAGAGATGCTGATGTGCTACTCTTTTCTTTCAGTGTATTGCATTCCAGTAGAGTTTTCCCAGCGATACACATAACCATTTCTAGAGTTATATAAAAACCCGACAGAAGCATATGCTCTTCTTTAATCTAAGGTGGTATATTATAATACCCTGCTCATATTCAACACAAAGTTACACTAATGACACCACACCGCTGAGGTCCTGTGCATTAAAAATGATGTTTTTCATTGTAATTGGAAAGTTTTCTAAAGGCAGCATTTATTCATGTGTTCGTGTGGCATAGTAAACTATAGTGTGCCTGAGTTTGATGCCTCTACATATGAATAAGTCATATCCCCAGGCTATTCATATTTCATCAAACATCCTCATCCATAATGGACACTTTGCACCGGCTGAGGCCCTCACCTGATAGGGGCTGTCTCATCGCCCCTGTCCAGCCACTCTTGTGGAGGGATGATGTACATACACCATAGACCCCAGTTGTAGCCGTGGGCGGCATTAGCGTACTGCTGCACCTCGAACGTGTTGTACTTGATGTTGTCTATGGCGGGCAGGATAATGCGGGTATGATCCTCCTTCATCCGGGTCAGAATAGGTTCAGACCTATGGATAAGAAAAGAGACAGGAGTTAAGAGCTGGCTTTCTTGATTAGGTATGCCGAAGATTCATTGCATAGTTGCAGGAGGTGAATGAAAAGAGTGAGAGGTGTAGAGTCTGCTACAGGGCAAGTAACAGATCTGTGCATATATTCATTCTGTTCTGCAGAGGTTTGAAGCATTAATATTGCAAAAATGCTGGTCAAAACTGACTGAATGGATAACTTAACTGAATATGAATATAAAGTGAAAGCTGTGGATGTGTATGTGCAGGAAACCAATGCATTTAAATGTTAAACAAAAAGTTCTTTAGTCAATAGTTACAAAAAAATGCCAGGAGCAGCTACAGATAGCTGCAGAGGCTGTCTCGACTTTTAAACCATCCCCACACTGAACATCCTTTTTCAGTGCCAATGCAATCTGGTAAATCAGCATTTACTCAACTTTCAAACCAATTTACAGCATCTGCTTCCCTCTCCTGTTGATGATATGAAGTTCTTGCAAAATGAATTTTCTGCGTAACGACAAATGATATCGTATCATATTTGATATCGCTCACTCACGAAAATCCAATGTCAAATAGTGAAACGCGTAACAGTGAGACTCTTGATAGGAGCCTGATAAAACCAACCACATCAGCTGAACGGAGACTCTCAGTCAGCTCCTGGGAGAAGTATCCACTCTTCTTCTTTCCTTTCTTACCCTGTGCGGACGGTTGCAAAGGTAGAGTCTGAAACAGCTTTGCTGTGAACAATCTTCATCTCATGACTTTTTTTCTCCCAGGCAGTTTTGGCTGGTACATAATAAATGGACTACACACTTTCACAGACTTTAAAAATCTAAGAGAAGTTGCATGGTGAAGACCCCAGTGTGTCCATCCATCCATCCATCCATCCATTCTTTCGCATATCCAAATCAGGGTTCCGGGAGGCTGGAGCCTGTCCACGCTGTCATGCTGCAGAGCTAACACATAGAGACGGGCAAACATTCATGCTCACATTCACACCTACAGCCAGTTTAGAATCACCAAAAGGCAGTTCTGTTAATAGTAATTGTAGTGATAGTTAATAGTTCTGTTATTATCTTCAAAGGAAACACTTTGACTCACTTGGTCTATAAAACATAGCACCGCATACCATAGAATAACCTTTCCTTAGCTTGTGCAGAACACAATGACAGTCATGTGCTTCTGGCCCTAGTTACATTTGTATAATCTTCCTATGCTGACAGATGATGTCTTCCATATTTTCAAAAGAGCACTTCATATGCTTCATATGCTACTTGGTTATGGGAACACTTTTCCAAATTAAAAAAAAGAAAGAAAAAAAGCAAAAACCGGCTGCAATCATTATTTGATAAATGCAGTTCTTAAAAAAACCCACTCCCCCTCTCCAGTCTTCTGACTGTCAGTTTCTTGGCCCTGACTCATGTCCTACTTCCTCTCTCGCCCTCTTCAAAAAGTGGAACTCATTCATCTTCCAAAAGCAAAATGACTCCTTATCACAAGGTAAAGGACAAAAACTACAGAGGGGAGTGATACAAATTGAACTGTTTTGGGTGACAAAATAATCCTTTAATAACTTGAAAGCCCTGTGATTGACTGGTCACCTGTCTGAAGTCTAGCCCACCTTTTGCCCTATGACAGCAGTACTAATCTCTACACCCCCTGAATGGGACAAGTGTTTAAGAAAATGGATGGTTTGGAACATACAGTCTTATCTGTATTTACTCCCAAATTATATTAACTGTTAGAGAAACACGAGTTCCCTCATTTAATTTGTGACTTTACTGATGGATGTGGGTAAGTCTAACAAAATAATAACGTATTATTTAGCTTTAGAAATGGTGCTACGGACCAAAGAAAGCTCTTTCATTTATTTTTTGTCTTCATTTTATTTTATACAAATATATTTTATAAAAATATAAACCTAAGGAAACTTCATATTAACAGACATGACAATGGAGTCAGTCT
>VUQG01045755.1:11844-27325 GCA_015106755.1 Etia nguti
ATAGATATTATTACATGTGATAATGCATTCTCTGTTGAATGGCTTTCTGTGGATATGATAATATCAGAGATTCAAGTGTGTCTAATGTTCAAACGTAGAAAGACAAACATGAGACTCACCCTTCTCTCAGATGAACGTGCATCGCGCTCGTGTGCCGAGTCATTCTGTTTAAAAAACAAACATGCAAATGAGTTGTTTGGATATGACAGTACAGGAACACTGATACAGTCTCTGGTTACACGATTGCACACAGAGTACAAGATATAGTTATACATTATATATTAAAACATTACTACAGTCTTCAGTCATATTACACTTACAGGATTTGCCAGAGCAAGGCTCAGCAGGCATCCAAGCAGAAACACAACCTTGATCATGGTTTCAGTGACTTCACCTGTTCAGATGAGAATGTGGTCTAAAACATCAGCAAAATCACCATCCCACCAACATTATACTGAAAACACAGAAATAATAAAAGTTTGATGAGAAATGTTACCGTCAGGTCTTCACAACTTCAGCAGACTGTCTCAGAGATGTGGATGAGTGTGGTAATGTTGTACTGACAGTGGAGCTTTTTATACACAGCTGCAAGTGATGATTTAATCTCATTTGCGTAACTGTTGGGAAATTGTAATTCTTAGTATACATTCACATCTGAATAAGGGTAAACACACACACAGTGTTGGGAAGGTTACTTTTAAAATGTATTCCACTACATATTACAGAATACATGCTGCAAAATGTATTTTATAATGTATTCTGTTACGTTACTCAATGAGAGTAACGTATTCTGAATACTTTGGATTACTTAATATATTATCATGCTTTTTACAACTACATGAATGTACTGTTGCTGTGTGATTCATTCCTATTACTGAAGGTTACTCGCCATACCAATACCAACTAGATTTTTAAATCTTAATATAAAATTAGTAACAGTAGGGTGGACATCAGGTAAGGCTGCACTTTTTGCAGCGATCTCGTATAGAAAACTGTTCCGCGCATATATAAAACAGTTGCTCCCCAACACTGCATATGGCTTTGTGGGTAAATGAACCCCTGTTCCAACTGTGATAGGTTGAGAGACGGGGTCCACCCTGGAGAGATCTCTAGAAAGGGCTAATACAAAAAGACAATGGTTCATGCTCACATTCACACCTATGGCTGATTTAATATCACCAGTTAACCAGTTAAGAAGCGGTAGTACCAGGAGAGAACCCACACAGCCACAGGAAGAAGCATACCAACTCCACGCAAAAAGGATCCAAAACCAGGAGCTCCTTACTGTGAGGTGACAGTGCTGGACCGGTATTGTTAGAAAATACAAACAAGGATGCAAATAGACCAACCGCACCAGATTATGTTAAATATGCAGTCGTTTTTTTACACATTACAAATTATTAATGTTTAATAAAATGGATGCATCCGCATAAACTTATATAAAAATCCCTGAAAAATACATAGAAGCAGGTGTTGGTTTGTGGATGTCACCATGTGCCCTACGCCTTTCCACCTACTCAGGTTTTATTTATCTGGCTAGAGACCGGATGTAGTAAACAAAAGGCAAAAGAGAAGATAAGCTGTAGGCATTCACATGCCACTGAGGCAATTTTTTCATGATTTTCCTGATTAGCAGTATATATCTCTCTGTACACAGCTTGCTAACCAAGTTTGCTAGCATGAGCTAATAACATAGCACCCCGCCTTCTATTGTAAGTATGGTGAGGTCTGGTTCCAAAAACGCAATGTGGTTGAAGGCAAAATGCTAAAGTTGAGGTCCAAAATGCTAAGTCCAGCAGCACAGAAGCTGTCTGCATCTTTTATATACAGTCTATGATTAAGACCTTTTTTTGAAAAATTGTGTTTTAAAAGTGAGAGCAGGGTACATTGAACAGCCAGTTTAAGATGAGTGTACTTTCAACTTATAGTTTTGATGGTAGCTGATGAAAACTGCATGCGACAATCGCATTTTAGCTTACAAAATGATTCATCGCCGGCTTAAATGACAAGATGTTCTCGTCAAAATAAAGGCCTCGTTTTTCAAAATGTCCTTGTGTCAAAGTGAGAACAGTAAGTCTAAAAAGGATGGCAACATTATCCAAGGAGGCGGGGCTTTTAGTGCAGGTCACTTGGGATTTAAAAGGAGAGCAGGGGGGACAGAGCATGGGGACAGAGCAAAAACCATTAAAATAAAAAAAAAATTGATTGCTCCCATTTAACAGTCACCATTAATTCCCGGAGTTGACAGAAGATATGGAGAGTGAGTGAGTCAGACAGTGGCATGCAGTGACCACCAGCTTTAAGTGCTCCGAGCGTGGGCAGAAGGCAGGATCACTGCTTCCTTGAGTCCATCACTGGGGATTCATTTATATGTAAACCATGGTCTGTATCACTCAACAGTATGAACAAGAGCAATTAGCTCTGTCAATAAAATGTGTGTGCGCGCAGTAGATATGTGGGTAGTGTTTACATAATGCAAGCTATAAAAAAAGTGCTTGCATGCCCAATCTGCCTAAATCTGGACAGTATTAGTTATTACGTTATTATTATTATTAGTTTATTACAGTGGTGTGTTTTGCTCTGTTCTTGTTGGCCGCTCTATGTGTGTTTGCTGTTAACGTGGACGGTTGAAAGGATTGTTTACTGGAGTCATTGAGGTGCCCAACCCTTGAGGGCTAGTTGTGTGTGTGTTTATGGGTGTGTGAAAGAGAAAGAGGCTTTACAAGCCCTGCAGACACGTGAATGTGTGGCACAAAGATCATTTCATTGCTTTGATAGGAGGGAGATGGCAGCGATGCAAGACGATGCTGGGTTAAAAGGCACATGCATGTTTACACACACATTTATGCTCTTCCTCTTTCTCTCTTGCACATGCACATAGTGCTGTGTCGGAATAACCTGATGTAGATGCTACAGATTTTGCCTAGAAAGCATGTGCATGTGTCCGTGTGCGTGTGTGTGTGTGTGTGGGTGGTTGTCAGGGCTCGGAGATCAGGTACCGGACTGGCAGGAAGGGAGACCTCTCTTGGGGCTTGTCCTTGACAGACTTGCCACTTGTTTTTCTCGCCTCTGTATGTGTGTGTGTGTTAGTGCATGCTTGCAAATGAATCTGTTTCAAACTCTCTGTGTCTCCTCGTTTTGTAAAGTTAAGGTTGTGTGATGTGATTTGCAGTTTCAGAGTGATGTTGGGATTTTCCAAGATGCAACATTGTGCAAATGCATACTACTGCCACACTGGTTACATTTAACTTGAAATTATGGAAACACACCAGTATTGTAATGATAGTAAACTCAGGATGTGAATATTCTTTTACTCTCAGAATAGCTTCTTTCATCTGTTTACTTTAAGGATCGCCACAGCGGATCATCTGCCTCCTTCTGACCCTGTCGCTACCATCCCCTTGACACCATTCCTCCGCATGTCCTCCTTCGCCACATCTATGAGACCTTCCTCTTCCTCCTCCTGCCTGGCAGCTCCTTCTTCAAAACCTTTTGCCCAGTATATCCACTATCCCTCCTCTGCACATGTCCAAACGACTCAACCTGAGCTGTCGTAGATTCAGCTCAGCCACCTCCAACTCAGCCTCCTGGGTTTTTTTTGTTTCCTTTCCTTCTTAGGGTTAGGAAATTCAAATTCAAACCACATGAAAAAACTACAAGTGTACAAACTCACCAACTAATTTAAACCACAGTAAACAAACTCTAGGTGTAAAACTCTTGGAATAAAAGAATAATATTAAAACACTTGCATATCTTAAAATCTTCGTAATCTAAAAATAACTTTCTCCATCTTCTACATGTTTTTGTTTTATTAAATAAAAGTTGCTGTAATCTTGCTAATTAGCCTACCTTTTCTCACGTACATCCAAATTATTTGCAGGATTGTCTATAAAAAACAAGTATGATTTTGATTTCATTCAAAATTACAGCTGCTGAAGTTCTTTCTTCAGCACAATTTAACACAGTTTTTCATACATTACCTCAATATTAAAATCTTGAGTCTTAGTTCAAGACTAAATTATCAGTCTCCTTCCACCAGAATTGTGATTTGGATATGCTGACACATTCATTTTTTCACCTTCAAATGCTGTATGAATCTTTAGAAAGCTCCTGCCTAAGAGGGAAATGGTCCACGTGTGAGCATCAGTTTTTTAACATCGCAGTCATTTTGATGTCATCTGCGTTCCAGGATGCAGTCCAAAAAATTGTGATCTGTCTCCCTTAATGTGTTTTATTGTTATATGTTTATTCTCGTGCTTATTACTCTCCCATTGTCTAAGTCCTTATGCTGTCTTTTAAGGTTTATGAGTTCATCAGTCACTTTAAGTAGTCTGTAGTGCAGTATCCTCACCGAAGAGTGACTGAATATAAACTGACTGTTTGAATAGCTGCTATTATGGTAGGTGATCTCGCTTTCAATGCATTTTGCTCTTAACTAACACAAAAACAGACATGCCATTGTTTTCTTAGGGGCTACGTAACATCTTAGAATGATTAAACGTGTAAACATACAACACGTGGCGTTCCAGCTAATCCGTCTAAGATTACAAAGTCACGTGCCTCGATTTATAACATCCCACAGGCAGCTGCCATGGCTTGGCATGTGGGGATCCGGGGTGGCGTTGGTGGTGGTTGGGGAGTGGGGGTATTTATAGTGTGAGGCGTGACTGACGTGTCAAACATCTGATGCTGGCACAGGTATAAGCTCATGAATCTTTTACACTTCTTCAGCCAGGCCACTCTGAATCACAGCATCAGCTTGAAATCTAAATTCAACATGAATGCCCCTGCTACACTGTTCCAGAGCCCTGCTGGACTCTCAACGCTGTCTTTCCACCGCTGTGACCATCATGTTTAGATTATGATGAATGAATATACAAAGGCGACTGCACTGTGTATACGTGTGGGGTGATATGTATAGTCTACTTCTATTAAATGTCTCGCAGACTTCTGCGCTGACTGTGCCCTCACTCTGTTGCTGTTTTCATTTTCTTCCACAATAGATATTTTAGCCAGGCAAAATATTTCTTTACATTTATTTTAACTGGCAAATGATTCAGTGAGACTGAGTCAGACCCAACCGTGAGTCAGTGCAGCCGTATTTTTGATCAAGGCCTGCTGGAAGATTTCAGTGCAGACTGTGCACTATGGATAAAAAAACAGAAAATAACACTTTTTCAAATGTAGTTCTTGCATTGTCACTTAAAGGAATAGCTTTACATTTACGTGAAGTATACTAAATTCAAATTCTAACAGCTAGATGTAAAGTTTAATACCGTTTTATCGTTATACTAAAGAGCCAGCTAGCAGCTGATTGGCTAAGCACAAACTGGTTAAAAAGTCTTCTGCCACGGATTATACTTTTCAGATCTGTGAGTCTGCTAGGGTCCGCTTGACTGCCTGTTTTTTGTGATCGTGCTGAGTCGTTCAAGGGGGATTTACATTACAATTCACCAACTACCCATGCTACCCAGGTGGAGAATTTCAAGCTGATATCAAACAAAAATAATAGGCAACTTGGCCACAGTGTCCGTATATTCTAGGCTTATTTTGGTGATTTGATCGTCATAACAGAGCTTGTGAAGACCAAAGAAAAAGAACACAGAACAAAAAAATTGTTGGCATATTGGGACCAATATTTAATAAAAATTTGTGTGGTTCGATTATGGTGTGAACAAGATCTGACCTCAATCCAAACCAACTACAAAGTGTACGTTTGTGCAAGTTTGAGCAAATAAATTCCCATATCAATGTATGCTTTGTATTCTGGGAAGTGGCAAGGTACAATAGATGGGCAAAGGCCTGTATAGGTTAGCAACTAGCAGTGTAATGAATGTAAATTCTCCATCTTCTCAAATAGAGCAGAACACAGGACCTTCTGCCTGTATTTACTTTTGTTGCTCCCGCAGCAGACACATCTGGCCAGTAAGTGGAATAAACATACTCACGTGGTTTGTAGTGGTGTATTTTGGTTCGCTCAGAGTTCACTTGGATTTTCTCCTGTGTAAAAAGAAACCAAATCATGGACAAAAGCTACAACTTTGCAAAGTCATCAACTGATTCGTAAGTAAGCAAACTTTAGATACGAAAATGCCCTACAACTGCCAAACTGAATGCTAATATCTGTATGGTTATTCAAAATTAGTTCAGCTAATTTCTCTGTGGCATAAATTTCTGCTGTCATATGAAAATGATTAGAAACTCCTCTGAGCCATATTGCTGGCACAATTAGCCACGTATTATATCCAGCTGAACCTCCTGTTTACCTGCTTTCAGTCTTTATGCTATGCTAAGCTAAGTAGTAGTAATAGTCTAGCTAAATATATATGTTAGCGGCATAACAGTGGCAACTCGTAATGTAAATGACATAAGAAAATAGTTCCCAGAATTTTGGAAAGTACTTTGGCTTCTGCTTTTAGACGCACAAATGAAATGACGGTGGCCTGCCACTACTATCCCTTTGTGGCTTCTGCTCACCAACAAGGATTGGTCATCTCTGCAGGCGTTTGGGGTGCCAGCTTGACCCTGCTGAGCCTCTCTGTGAGCTCCTGGAACACTGTAGCAGAGGCCCAGAGGAGGAGGAGGAGGAGGAAGACAAGGGGGAGGTTTCAGTCTTCACAGTGCATCAGTATGAACAGCCGGCCTGTGTGCCCCTTGGCATGGACAACACATGCACATAAAGCTATGTAGTGAGCAAATGAGTCAGTGGAACTATATTAAGAAGAGCTAGCCAAACCTGTGAGTGGGAGCCGTACCTGAGCTGTGTATCTGTGCATGTGTGTGTATGAGAAAATGAGACAGAGTCAGAGATGCTGCTAAATGTGTCCTCTTTGGAACACCAAGCTGAGCTAACAGGGGTTATTCGAGGACACACTCTTCCCCTCCTCTGCCGCTCCGTCTCGACGTTTCTCTCTCGGCTCTCTCCCTCCGCAGTCTAATATAGAGCTCGTTTTGTGTCTGTTTCTAGGTGCCAGGCCAGAGGGGGGTTGTGCGTCGGGGCGTGTGTGTGCCAGCTGAAGCTGCCGCTGCTGTCTCGACGGCTGCTTTATTTTGGCTCCAGTTGCTATAGCGACCCCGTGGGACTTTCTCTGTGTCTGAACCAGTGATTGGATCAATGCTAGCCAACACCAGATGCGGAGGCCTGTGTGTTTAGTTTAGCAATGTATTCAGCATGTAAAATGTGAATGGGTTTTTCAAAACTCATAATCAAAAATCAAATGTATGATTAAATACTAACCTTTTTGTTCTATGATTTAAAAAAACACACACACAAACAAAACCCAAGCAGGTGGATTATCTGATCAAAGTCCCAAACTTACAACATACTGCACATTTTTTAATTCTGCCTCACTTTTCTTGTAAGGTTCTTATCAGTTCCATGCTGTTGACCTCCCACCTTTAGCCCACATGTTTGCCTGGTGAGGAAAATACGGCCTTATCCCAGAACACGTCAACAGAGGAAAGGCCAATAGTTACACAAGACCTGTATTCCAGTAAAGCCACCACCTCCCTGCCAAACATTACCGAGGGCTAAACAGGCCTTGAGGGCAGCCGTGGACAAGTCAAAAGAATATTACTTTGCAGTCAGGCCTAAACCCAAAAGTTGGTTAGTTCTATGTTTTCATTAGTTTTTTTTTTTCTTATTTACTTTGAAACTAGAGAGCATTTTTAATAATAAAATAATGCCACTTGCAGCGTCATTTTTTTTCGTACAAGGACACTTCAACAAAACCAGCAGCTATTTTTAATGCACCGCTTTCACTCCGCCAGAGCCTCTTGATTAGTAAGCTGAATGTGCAGGGCTGTTATTGTGAAACTTGTGTTAGTTCTAAAAGAAGACATTTTGGCTTTTCATTTTCAACAGCACCTTTCCTCTTTAATCACAGCGAACTGTGAGTGTACTATTTGTGGAAGTCAGTGTACTGTACAGTTTTATTTGCTGTTCCCGCTTCTCTCGTGACTCATTTTGATTGAAAGGTAAGTCACGACAATAGACATATGGTATCCTGTGCACCTACTCTGTTAAAGCATCTTAAATTTTCTCCTGTGATTGTGAAAGCTGCCAGCATAGTGTAACATTCACTGATCAGCAACAGCATTAAAACCAACTTTTTAAAATGATTTAGGTCCAAATCATGCCAGCAAAACAGCTCTGACCCTGTAGACATTGTACCTCTGGGGATTTGTGGTGTCTGGCATTGCAACACTGGCAAAGCATCCTTTGAGACATGTAGGTGGGGCCTTTTGTGGGTCTGGTTTGTTCCTATCAATCTGCCTGCCATGTTGCCATCTCACATTCATTGTTTTATTCCTCTGTTTTCTTGGTGTGTCAGATCACATTGGTTGGGTGGGCTCTATAAAAGCCTATATTCACCACATTGTCGATGTGGATGCCCAAGTACTCGTATTCCTGCCCCACATCAACATCTTGTCCAAGGACAGACGCCGGTCGTATAGCCTTCTGCTCCCCTTGGAAGCTGATCACTTTCTCTTTACTCACTCATATTCAAAAGCAGACCACTCCACACAGTCATCCACTAGTGCTTTGTACATCTCAAAGGAGTTGGGTTGGGGGTTAATAAAAGGCTGGAAGAATCAGTGACACCAAAAAGAGACAGCTAGAGGAAGATTTTGCAACTAATTAGATTAGCTGGCAACAGGTTAATAGCATTGCTGGGAATATAAAGAACACCTTAAACCTTTTCAGAAGAAAGATTGGTAGAGGTCACCAATCTGTAATAAAACCCACAACTACACATTTCAGAATAATGTTCCTCAATGTGACTGTATCACATCAACAGTATATAAGATCTTTGGTCTTGGGTAGGCCGAGATGAGTCTCTTCAGTACCTTTTTATACATTGGTTGGTCTGAGTCATGTGTTCAGTTTTAAACTTAGCTGAACTGTGAATAGGTTACCCACCAGTTCACTTGGTACTTTTTGGTACTCACTGTCTCTAGTCGAGAAATATTGGTGTAGCTGTAGAATGAAAATTCATTGTTATTTTTTCAACATCAAATGGTGAGAAATTAGTGGACCTTGTGATGTCTTGCAATAAGTAGAGTTAAACATTCTGAACATTTATTGTGGAGTTAAACATGTGTTCATGTGAACTTTGCTTTACTTATTTATCAAAAAATGTAATCTTCTATAGAAAAAATGAAAATAATACAATGTAAATGCATTATCATTATGATTTTTCTAGACTTGAACTTGTCCTTGTCTCCAAAAGTGTCTTCTTCTTTGCTAACAGAAACAAATAAAATACCAAGAAAAAAGGTGGAAAATATGTTTGATAACTTCATTCATTTATCCAAATTGTGTTGCTAAAGTTAAACCTTCAGGGCCATTCAAAGAAATCTCAGCTGCATTCCATTCACTTTTTCCTTGAATAAGTTGACATGAATGGTGCTGACGGCATTGGTAAAAAAAAAAGACCATGAAAGAAGCAAAACCATTTAAACTTTTATCCATGGTTACAATCAGTAAGGCGCCTCTCCATGGCAAGCTGAAGACCTTGAAACAAATTTGTGTGGTTTTTTAAATCTTTCTATAGCATAAGGACGTTTAGGATGTGACACCAGAAAATACTGACTTCATTAGTGCTCTTTACATGACACCCCTTCCTAGGCTTTAACTTTGTGTGTTTGTGATTGTGTAAGTGTTCATAGACCATTTATATTTGTGTAAGTGTTAGACAAGGTGTTTAAAGAAGGGTCTCTGATAAATCAGAAGGTTAACAAAAGACAAATGGGAACAAGCTAAACATGAGTACGTGTGCATAAGGTGGCTGGGTATGTACTGAACAATGAGCTGACCTCAGTGGCCTTCTGACCGTCTTTCTCCATGAAGACAATAGTGTGGGCTCCAGAAAGTTCCATTGAACGTGCAGCCATTTAAACTAAGATGAGCCTTGAAGTGTGATGGAGATCAAATACACACTCATAAGAAATATACACAATACACACAAACACATTAGGGCTGGAAAGTATAGCAATTTGAAAACTAATTACCCTGTCATTCATTAGTCATTAGAAACATGACTTAGATTAAGGAAGACAGGAGGGAAATGAACATGTTAACTATTTTACGGTGCCCTTGGATTCTTGTGAAAGGCTGGTTGCCTTTCTTCATTCCATATCCACTAAATTCAACTTTATCTATTTATGCCCCAAATCATGGTCAGATGATGATGATGACCAACAGTCTGCCACTATGGCGGTTTTGATTTTAGTGAACGAGACGCTCTCATGACATGAGTGACACTACTGACCAGCCAATTGGTGGCATGCAGTGTGGCAACATCACATTTTAGTACTTTCTTGAATCCCTCAGATCCCCGGCCAAGCAGGTACTAACAAAGTATCTGGTACCAGGTACTATGACCTAATGGAAAACCCTGAAAACTGTTGCAAACCATGCCAAGTCGATCCCAGTAGATAGGCTACTAATGGAAAAGGGGCTTACCTGTCGATATACACTCAAATAAAAGAAATATCTTTATAAACTTCTTCTTGTCAGTGGAAGTTCAAAATCGTTACACCCCTATCACTTTGTATCTGTTATTCTAAAACTATGAATGAATTGTCTATTAGCGATACAAAAGTTGATTATATGCATATCATAAATACAGAGCTAACCCTGGTTGCTAATTAGCTCATTATAGGCTAACTGCTCATTGCAATCTTATAGACAAGCCATCAAGAAATCAACAAATTTACAAATATAGCAAATGCACAAACTGTCCTTTAGTGCTAGTGGCTTGATGCCCAAGACATGCCAATATTAGTTACACAGCTATCAAAATCTGAAGGATGGGTGGTTAGTCAGAAAACCATCAGTTTTAATGACATGAAGATTAATCCTGCGTGTTGAAAAATGACACTTAGCCTGCGCGTTTGAAAATGACTCAAAGGGTCCGTAATAAAACTTCTGATTTCACATTTAAGAGTATGACTTTCATAATCTGGAGTGTCAAAATTGTGATACCAAAAGATGGCCAAAGTGTACGTCTTTGAGACCGCAGTGGCTCTAGGAGAGCATCAGTATTTGACACCCTAGCAAAGAGAGTATGCTAGACACAGGAGAAAATCTGTATTTTAAATGCATGCATGACTACTATAGATTATCCCCAATACAGAAAGAGGCTCTGGGGCAAACAGGAAATGGAGCATGGTGTAAGGTCACCACACTGCTGACTGCCCAACCATGGAGCAACTAAGCCCAATTGTACATCACGCTAGCGTTTCCCCCTGAATGGTCATGTGCTACAGCAACTGTGGAGACTGTGATGAGCATTCGCGCTAGATACTGCCCGTCAGCGCTCATTAAAATGGATAAATATACACAGAATAATGAAGTGTCTTCATTTAAAATTAAAAACATATTAATTTGTTTGTTTGTTTGTGAAACACACTTTCTTGCCTAGAGTGTGATGAAAAAACTGATGCTTCTCCTAATATGAAGATAAAACCAGTAGCCCTTTAGCTTAGCTTAGCATTAAAAACTGGCAAGATGTTTCCCCTCCCTTCCAGTATTTATTCTAAGCTAAGCTAAACCAGGCTCAAATTTACCAGACAAACATAGGTGTGGAATCACTTTTATCTAAATTCCAATTCGAAATGTCAACTTTCTTATCTAAAGCCTCTGTAACCTCCTGCATTGAGTTAAAGATGCATATAGTTTACATTAGCAAACTTCAATAAGCCCCATCTCTATTACTTTGTATCAAAGTGTATCATCGAAGGAGTCATCATGGTGACACCAGGTTCTTTTAGACAAAGCTCCCACTTAGTCCTGTTTAAGAGACTGTTTGGATTTCAATTCTAGGCTGAAGTATACCCATAATTTAATTTGGGAAATTATAGCAAATCTACTTAGTCTTAATGAAGAGGGATGGAGCATTCTGGTGTGCAGCCTCACTTTGTGACAAACTGTAGGCGGCCAAGATGCTGTATTTCTTACATAAACTCTTCTATCTATTCAGAGCTCTCTCTGCTAATTAAACATAGTGACTAAGAGAGCTCAGTAGAAAGGGCATCAAACAAACACAGACCATTGCGCTCTGTGAATGAATCATTCTCAACATTGACTGAATGCTGAGTCATGCTAAAAGACAGAAGGCTTTTTGTATGTGTATTAGTCATTTTTAATTCACTCTATGCAAACACAGCAACAGCCGCAGGCACAGGAACCAGCATGATTTTAGCTGTGTCTGTTGATGCAGTCAGATAACTTGTTAGCTAATAGTGATTATCCTGCTAGTAGCTATTTTAGTTGTAGTGGGCACTGTTGTAACAGCTGCTTGAACAGTAGTAGTAGCAGCCATGCAAGAAGTACAAGCTGCCTCGTGGCCGGTTTTGAATTGGACTATCCGATTTTTGGCTTTGCTATCCGAGACAGAAATGGGGGTGCAAACTGATATTTTACAATATTCGGCTCTCCTGTGTTCCACCGCCATCCCCAACCAATCGCTGTAGATGGCTGTCCCTTGCTGAGCCTGGCTCTGCCAGAGGTTTCTTCCTGTTAAATGGGAGTTTATCCATTCAACTGTTGCCAAATGCTCATAAGGAGTCATCTGATTGAAGGGGTTTTCTCTGTATTATTGTACAAGCACCTTGAATTTAAATTATTTGGAGATTCCCTCAGTAACTGTAAAGTATATAAAAAGCCAGGGTATTTAAAGAAGACAGAGACTCTATATTACAATGAGACTAGTGTGGATATTCCTGCTTTTAAAACTAGGAAGATCAACAATGAGATAGGTTTTTTTTTTAAGGCTTATTTAACCCAAATCAGTTTTTAATGATTTGGTACAAGAGTTACCATGTGCCAGGTCTGTGAAAGAACACACTAGGAGGTCCAGTTCAAGCAATAGGTCAGTGCGGTGTTATATGTTACACATGTACCAGTTTCAAAGAATGTACACAAGAGTGGAACATATTTGGAATACAATACGCACAGTAATAAGAAACATAACATTTTTTTACTTCTTTCTTTAAATCGTTGTTGGATAATCAAACATGCTATCATGATTTGGAGTAGAGTCACTAAAAAGAAGTTTCAATTCAATTTTATTTACACAGCCTCAAATCACAACAACAGTTGCTTCATGGAGCTTTATATTGTAAAGGAAAGACTACAATGATAAAGAGAAAACCCCAAACAATCAGACAAACCCCTATAAGAAAGAACTTGGTGACAGTCGAAAGGAAAAACTCCTTTTTAACAGGAAGAAACCTCAGGGAGGCACCCGGTTGGAGGTGAGAGGAGGGAGACAGGAAAACAGAGTGGTATAAAAACACATAGAGACTGAAAAAAGTGAAAAGCTTATATAGGTTTGATCTTTAATATGTTATACTGGTATGTGCTTTATTGTGTTCAAATGCCTCTGTATGTTTGGTTTAGTTGGTTAATTAAAATGCCCTCAAATTGCCTGGGACGGCAGAAGAAAATTAGCCTGTGTGGCTAAGTCTGGACATATTAACACGAGGAGTTTAAGTGCTTACGTTAATTAATATACCATTATCCATTTTAAATAAACACAAACATTTAATCCGGAGCAGTGCCAGTTCTCCATTTGTGCTTTTCGACAGTTGAACTACGTTTGCATCTTCATGACAGGCTTGTGAAGTTTAAGTTGGGGCTAATTTCCAAAATAATCTGTGAACCTGCATGTCACCTTTCAGTTTTTTGCACCAGCCTTTTCTAAAGCCACTGGTGTCAGAGACTCCAACTACTGTATGGACCCTGCAGTTTTGTTGTGCAGTATTGATTCTGGCTTTTTGGCCCCAGCACCAGTCTTCCTTGGGTGCAAATGCATAGAAGTAGGTCTAGACTGAGCAATGGCACCAGCACTGCATTGGTGGCAAAAAAGTATCAAAGAATGAAGATCTCTCTGTGACTTTTTATACAATATCTTGGCACCTTCCTGAAAACTATAAGTAGAAAAACAGTGCTGGAAAATGAGTTATACTGATATGTGTATTTACACTGAGCCCCATGCAGCACAAGTCCCAAATATGGACTTGTTGATATTATGACAGACAGGAATTTTCCTCTGAATTTCCCCCATGCTCGACACAGACACTCAGGCACACACACACAAAAGAAGAAGCAACTCCTTCCTGTCAAATACGGATCCGGCACGAGACCAAAATAAGCTCCGGCTAGAAAACAGGATGGCGGGAATACACTGGGGCTTGTCATCCTCGCATTGTCTCTGTGTATATGTGCGTACGTTAGGGAGAAAGTAGAAGTGTTAGGGGCCTGCCCCACTACAGAGGAAGCCAGCAGGAAGTCAGAGCCAGTTGTTTTTCTGGTTCAGTGAGTGCGCCGCAGCTTGTGTGTTCATAACAATGACCCACGACTGCTCTAGACCCATGTGCTGTTAGAAAACATGGTTGGTGGTTTTGTGTGCATGGGCGGAGCTGTTACTCAAGCGTAGTCATATAACATATTACATATAATTGGATTACGTGAGCCATGTTTACACAGAACAGATGCTGCGAAAAGTAACCGAGGAGATATTAAAAGTGGTGACTGTATAAGGTGTGTGTGGATGTGCGTCTGCACTCGAGAGAGAGAGAGAGCCTGATGAGGTCAGTCCATCAGAGCCTGCCAGCGCCTGAATAAACATTTACAGCAAAAAATATTTGTGTCTGCCTGTAAATTCGAACTGGCTCCCTCTCAGTTCACTTCTGTTTGTCTTTTATTTGGCAAAGGTAGGAGATGAAAGAGAGAAAGGGTAAAGTTTATCGGAGAAATGAACTGCAGCCATCCTCAGTGGAGGGAGGGAGAGAGGGAGAGAGGGAGAGAGGGAGAGAGGGAGAAAAGGAATTAAATCAAAAAGAGGGAGTAATTAGAAGAGAAGCGGGAAAAGACAGATGTTCAAATATAACAAGGTAGGTTAAAAAAGTAAAGGCAATAAAAAGAGGGGAAACCAGTAGGGGTTGGGTAACAAGGTGTGGATGGAAGAGATGACAGAGATGGTGAGGTGAGGGTCACCGTAACATCAACAGTGGGTGATACCAGAGGGGAGGACAGGAACTCCCAACTGGGACATCAATGCGGTGTCACCGTGGCCTAGACCCAAGTCACCCACAGGTCAGTAAAACAGCATGCAAACACAAACACAGTGAGACACAGTCACCTCAACCCACACACACAGACTCATGTAGGCACACACACAAGCTGAGACAAGTGTTTGTGGATTGTCACATATTGTGCTTAGAGAAGGACACACTCTGGCAAACACAACTAATCAAAAGCAGCTAAACAGTTCCTGTAAGTACACAGAAAGTAGAAACTTTCTTTAACCCTTTCATTTCTAGGGCATCATTTCTGTAAAGACTGAATAAACACTAGCGGTGGGCAGATCGATAATATCAATATCAGCCCTGGTATTGATATTGTTTTGATACTAGCACGACTGGATCGGTACTTCATCTAAGCTCAGGCTAAAGTCTACTGAATTATGTT